>JANHFL010007415.1:0-23846 GCA_032468155.1 Oxyrhabdium leporinum
ATCCATAAGATGGGTGCCATGCCAGAAAGGGGGCTCCTCCTGGCATTGTGGAGCTGATAAGCTTATAAGAACTTGAACCCTGAATTTGAGAGTGACATTTATCTTTGCAAAGAGGCTTCTTTGCCCAAAAATATGAATCACCAAGTATAACAGGAAAAGCAAAAAGCAGTTATAATGGGAAAGGGGGGGGGTCAAGTCTTCTACAAAAACCAATTATACATTCATTTGGTATACCTTACAGTCAGAAAGCAAGTGATCAAACAGTAAGACACTGATTAGATGTGAGACTTGAATAATATAAAACATTGATTCTAGATAACATTCCACATTTATGGGAATTTGTGGGTTACTTTACTGTTTCCAGCTGGTTCCTATCTTTCTTAAGACTTCCAAGTATATTCAAGGAATTTCAGTGTACACTTTCTGTTGGAAGTTGCTGAAAAAGAAAGTTCCTGCCTGCCAAAAGAAATGACCCAGAGAAAAGCGTGTTTTTTTAAAGTTAAAAAAGAGGCCTTGACTGAAACGTTAAAAGAGCTAATGTCACCTTTTAAAATGCTAATAGAAGCCTAAAATTCGAGGCAGCACTGTGTTCCACCAAGTGCAGTTCCCTACCAGACAGGATCCTGTGTCATATATTTTCTGCTGGATCTGATGGGGATGGGCAGAGATGGGAGAGATGGTCACTCAGATAACCTAGTCCTATGCCACAAAGAGCTTTAAAGATAAAAAACGCTTTGAATTGGACCCAGAAGCAAAGTGTGACATGCAAAGAGTAAAGTGCAAAGGGCAGAGGTGTAACATTTGCTATTCTCGGAACACACGTAACACTCCCCATTTCATGTATGAAATGGCAATTAGAGAAGATATTGGGGGGTGGGTGGAGGAAAGTCATAGTGATTCCTTAAAGAAACCTGTGATCATAGTTGTACTAGTAGCAGTGGTGACTTTTTCTTTGAGTTCTTTGCTCGGCATGCTTAAGCATGAGACAATTTAAGTTCTGGGCATTTTAAAAACATCTCTTCCTTGGAACTTTTTCAGATGTTGCTTTAGAATTCTGTTTGTCAAGAGAAAGCAGCCCACACTGATTGAAAGGCTTGGAGTTTTAGAGGACCTGACAACTCCGTAGTTTCATATTGGAACGTTAAGTTTCCCGGAGTAGTTTATATCTGTTCTCTTCCAGATACCTTTATATTCAAAGGTAACAGAGGTTTTTCTATCATATTCTCTTTCCAAACTTTTCCTTTGTGTTTCCTTTAATGGTTCTCTCAAGATACTTACGTATTCAGTTATGTTCAATTAAAACGTAGCTCTACAACTTTACCTTTCAGATATTGTTTGCAATTGGATCGTACAGAGCCTACAAACTTCTAAAGCTGAGAAGACAGAAAATGATGTCTTTGGACAATTTTCACAGGACAGTCCGGAGCCCAGTGATTATCTCTTCTTCCTTGTTGACCCCATACAGTCTTAAAAAAGGGGGATTTCTGAAGTGAGAGGTTGGGGAAAGAAGATGAGAAGAATAAGGGCAGCAAAGCTGCAATAGAATTTCTATGCAGGGCAGAAAAATAGACTTTGAATCCTGCCTGCTCAAATGTGTTTGTTTCCCAACTGTTTGGTTTAGAATAATTTTAGGTCTCAAACTTTAATCTAGCTTTTACACTGATTACTTGCTCTACGTGGCTTATTGTAAAAATGATTTGATTATATTTATTGCCTTGAAATCACATATTACAATGAAGGTCCATGGCAATGCTTTTTTGCACAAGTGTTGTTGCACACAGCTACCTAATTTTGCTTGCACGATTAACTCTATTCTCAGCAGTTGAGGGAAAATGAATGGCTCAAGTCAGAGAAATGTTGATCTTGCATATTCACATCTTGATTTAGAAATTCTGAATCTTAGGAATTATCCTTAGGAAGAGATTGTCTGAACTAACTAAACTGGAAGAGCATGCTAATGTCTAGTTATTTTACTATATCTAGGTTTTAAAAAAATCAAACATTGTGAAAAATTGATTTTTCCCTTTAAGTTGCAAGGCTAGAAAGTACATATCCTCTCTTTTTAAAATAGGTTGCTCCATATGCTGGGACCTTAATTGATGGTCTTTCACCTGGAGATCTTGTAATAATACATGGATTTGTTCCTGAAGATTCAGATAGGTAAAATTGAAAATATAGGTTTTATTAAAAGCTAATGTATAAGGGTATTGCGGGCAAGCACCATATATATTTGTTCATTTATTGAAATGGTTCAGTCTTTCTTTTGAGAAATTAAAGCTTTTGAGGAATGATATACTTTCCCTACATTAATGATTGTTATTTGATATTAGATCACAAATTTGTTGGTGAAAGCGTTTACATTATTTTGTTAAACCAGTCCACAAACGTACATTTGCGTGGATAAAGTAAGTGATTTTAGTACTGCATGCAAGAGACCATCTTATACCGTTGAATAAGAAATACAAATATGAAAAGAAATAAGCAAAATGTTTCTAAGATATGCCTACATGTGTAATATTAGCTAGGGTTATGACACGGTTCTGTAGAATGGCCATAGCCACGAGTGTGTTATTTTAGGGATGTCCGTGGTCCTATAAGAAAACTCTGTTCACATGTTGGAGATCATTTCAGAAGTTAGAAACAATGCTTCTAAATCCTATATAGTTTCTTTGAACATGTCATCATGAGTCTGGGCAGGGTACAGAATGAATCTTCCAGTTGATCCTGCTCAAAATTCTAAGTTCATATAACGGTTGGAATATGGAGGCAACAGCTTGAATGTTGTCCATTTCTAGAGATTGTTTGCTGCTTCAGCAAGGATTGCATTGACGCCAGTGTGTTTGACTTTACTAGGTTCCAGGTAGACTTTCAGTGTGGCAACAGTACAAAACCTCGTGCGGACGTAGCCTTTCATTTCAACCCTCGGTTCAAAAGATCTGGTTGCCTAGTTTGCAATACCTTGCAGGAAGAAAGATGGGGTACAGAAGAGATCACTTATGAGATGCCTTTCGAAAAAACAAAACCTTTTGAGATAGTTTTTATGGTTCGCCATGATAAGTTCCAGGTAAATTGCTAGAATTTAATTATTTAATCATCCAGTTAGCAATACTAGTTCAATAAGTCCTGTAAAACTACATACTGAGCTCCCATTGGTTTCAACAGGTTAAATTTAAGTTTAGGCTTAAGTTACTTTGATTTCACTGGGAGTACTAACTACTTAATTATATCTAAATTTTATTTTTTGATTAGATACTTTCTGGATCAGTGCTCTTAATATTGTATTTATTTAGCTTGTACATCCCACATTTTGGCTTTTTAATAACTTTCAAGATATTTAACAGTCAAAACATTCAAATAAATTTAACCCAATGTAATTGAAACCTAATTAGATCACTGCTATCAACAAAACAGCAAACACAAAACTATGCATCCCACCCCACAACTCTGCAATCAAATCCCAACAAGAAAGACATTTTTGTCTGTTGGTAGAAGGAGAAAAAGTCGCTTATACTGTTCTTTAAAGTTTGAATGGATACAGTGTAAAACAGATAGAGGTCATAGTGTAAACTTCAGAAAGCTTTTTCAGTTTTTTAGGAGTACAGCATATAGCACTTACATACATACCGCTTTTCAGTACCTTACAGCCCCCTCTAAGTGGTTTACAGAGTCAGCATATTGCCCCCAACAATTTGGGTCCTCATTTTATCCACCTTGGAAGAATGGAAGGCTGAGTCAACCTTGAGCCTGGTGAGATTCGAACTGCCAAATTGCACTCATGTAAGAACAATATATTTCAGGATGAATGGCACTCTTTGAGTATGACTTTTAGATGCAGGTGGATAGGAACAAAGGGCATTTTCTTCCCTGCAAGTACCTATTCCTCATGTCTTGTCCCACTGGTTGATGTGTTAAATAGTACTGTTCCTAACACGCCAGAGGTGGTCTTAATGCAAGGCTGGGCAAGATTCAACCCAGTGGATCATTGGCATTTTATTAGCACTGGAGAATGGTGCAAAGGCACGACTTTAATTCACATATAACTCTCAACTAGCGATTGGCAGGCTGCATGTGGGTCTAGCCTTCCAGCTGTGAACTCAAGAGTCTCTCAAAGATAGCAAACATTTCAGAAAATGAGTTCTTCAAGTCTTGCAAAGGCAAGTGAGTATTTCAATATTTGTAGAGATATAAAGGGTTGGGGTTAACCCTAATCCTAACCCTCAAAAGTTGGAATCCCCTCAAGAGGTGGATTGACTTTTTTTTCTCACATTGTCAGAGGTTTTGCTGTATTAGCCTTATAGTCATCAATTATTTTGATTATCTTGTCATACTAAAAATAGATTTGAAAAGTTTGGCCAAACCTACTGTACTGTTATTGTAAAATCATAAGCCACACCCATTGTGGTCTTCATGTTGATCAGAAGAATGAATTGCAACCTTCAAACAAAAGGTTCGCTTATCTCGGCTTTAAATAATAGTTTGCTCACTATGGTTTAGCTATGGCTAAATTACTGTCCAAAATAAAAGTCTACTTTTTATAAAATGCCTTAAGATGCGCTTGATTAATTTAAAACAATTTGTTATCTAAATTTTATTAGTGCTTCTGGGTAAAATATTCAAATTTTAGTTGGCTGTTTTTTACAGGTGTCAGTTAACCGAAAGCATGTGTTGCTGTATAAACATAGGATTAATCTGGGAAAAATTGACACTCTTGCAATATCTGGAAAAGTGAAAGTTACATTGATTGGATTTGTTTCCAACAAGGTGAGTTATTACAAGAGACAGTCTGTTAGTTTGGCATTGCTCTAAATACAAAATATTTATTCTACTTATAACATTCTGTTGGTATGCAAGATATAAATTCATGATGTGAATAGAATGGATTGAACCATTTGCTTCATAAATAGAAGTATGAATTGGAACATGCAATTTCCTCACATATTCAGTGTAAGGTCTTGATCTAAAAGATCAAATTACAGCAATAGCATATAAAAACATTTATGAAGAAATTAACAACACTTTACATTTTATATTTTTACATTGTAAATGTGAATATTGTAAACCAAATGAGCATTAAAAGCAATTATGTAAATATTTTAAAAATATGACATTTATATTTTATTTTATATTTTTATGGACAGTTGGACAAAATACAGGTAGTCCTCGACTTATGACCACAGTTGAGCCCAAAGTTTCTGTTGCTATACGAGATATTTGTTAAGTGAGTTTTGCCCCATCTTACACCTTTTGCCATAGTTAAGTGAATCACTGCAATTGGTAAGTTAGTAATATGGTTGTTAAATGAATCTGGCTGCCCCCTTGACTTTGCTTGTTGCAAACAGGGATCACATGACCCTTGGATACCGCAACTGTCATAAATATGAATCAGTTGCCAAGTGTCCGAATTTTAATCACATGATCATAGAGATGTTGCATTGGTCGTAAGTGGCAAAAATGGTCATAAGTCATTTTTTTTCAGTGCCATTGCAACTTTGAACGGTCACTAAACTCACTGTTGCAAGTCGAGGACTACCTGTAGTAAGTTTCACACTGAAGGCTTTTGTTTGCCTCATAAGCAACTCATAGTCGCAAGGGGGCTAGGCAAACAACCAGTACTAGCACATTCCTTTCAATGAATTCATCATTGTATATCTGCTTATTCTCTTGCAATTTGTTCCTCTCCAGTGAATGTAAACACAAACATTTATTTCCTCTTTGCTAATTATTCCAGCAACAGGGTGAGAATTCCAAAGGGCAGGGGAGAGGAAAAAAAAGAGCTATAAGATTTGGTCTTTTATCCAGCTTCCTCATGAATTGAGTTCCGGAAACCTTCCCTGTTGCTTGGGCTCACCTGGCTATTAGGGGTGTATCCTTCTGACTCTTTGAAGCAAAAGAAAGCTGGAGTAAAATCACCAGCATAATTGTGGTCTTCTGATTTTTACTTAGCAACCACTTTGCTTAATGACCGAGTCTCTGGAACCAATGGCGATTGTTGAACAAGGACTATTCAGATATCATAATTCAGATGATATTACTACTAATATTATTGTTAGTATAGTATATTATACTAATATTCAGATATCACAATTCATGTCAGTATGTTTTATTTAATTATATATCTTATGTTGATCAAGCAAATGTATTCTTTTAAGTTTAGAATTCTGTTCTCTTATTTTATATTTAAGATCGTCTCTTTTTCTGTACAGGAAGATGTACTCGATACCTCACAGTTTGTAAGTATCTTTCTAAATACAAACTGCTAGACCATGTTATAGCAGTGGCCCCCAACCTTTTGGGCACCAGGGAGCAGTTCTGTGGAGAGAGGTTTTTCCGCGGACTGGAGGGGGCGTGGTTTTGTGTTCTGCCTACATCCCGCGGATGGGGCTTCGCTTGTTTGCACAGCCTGATTTCTTGGGGACCCCTGTGTCACAGAATGAAAATCAACATAAAAGGACATGAACTTTTCTTTATCTCTATGTAAACTTTTTCATTACAAAGATATTTGCACACAGGAGCAACCAGGGCTGGTTTATGATTTGTCATCCCTCTGACGAGACTCAGTGACTGGATTCAAAATTCTGTTAAGCCATGGCTTATTGAATAACTCCTACTGAATGCTGTATAAACCAAACAAGTGTTGTTTTAGCAAACAGCAATGGCTGCATTCAAATTGTCCTTCAGGGCAGTTTCTTTTGATAGTTTTCCGTAAGTGCCATTTGCAATGGTCACATTAGGGTTCCTTGAAATAGATACATAGAATTGTGACTTCAAAGATTACCTAGTTATCTGCTTGGTGAAGGGTCTGTTATAGCAGTTCAGACAGATGATTCTCCTGTCTCTGTTTGAAGTACTCCAAGAAGCATCTACTATTTCCTGAGGCAATCTATACCACGAGTTAACAGTTCTTCTCATCGGGTTATTCCTCTTAACATCTAACAGTTTCCCTGTGGTTTTAACCCAATGATTTGATCCTGCTTTACAAGGCAATAGAGAACAAATTTATTCTCTATATAACAGCCTTTTAGATACACTGCTCTCATATTTTCCCTTAGTCTTCCTTTCTGTATGCTAAACATATGCAGTTCCTTTCATCCTTGCAGGTAGGACTTGGTTTTCAGTTCCCTCACCATTCGGAGGCCCTCCTTTGAACTTATTCCAAGACTTGTTTGTTAATGCATAGCTGTGGTGCCCAGAACTGGGCACGATGTTCCAAATGTAGTCTGACTAAAGAAGAGTAGAGTAGGACTATTGTTGACTTGGGCATTTCCCTTTTTTCTTTCCCTCACCTTCTCCAGGAGCAGGTGTTCATATTTCTCTGTTAAATTTTATCCTGTGTGTTTCAATCCACTAGTCAAAACTATCAAGATCTTTTGAATCTTCACTTAACCACTTCTAAGATTTTTTTTACATCTGTGTATTAAGATAGTCTTCAACTTCCTTCACCCTAGATCATTAATGAAAATTTTGAATAGAACAGGACCCAAGATAGGGCCTTCTGGCACTCTATTCAATACTACTTTCCAAGCTACTGTGGAATTATTTATGAATAATAATTTATGAATAATAATTGTGTGTCTCTTTCTGTGGTCATTTGGCCAATTACAAATGTATTTAACAATTGTGTCATCTAACTTGCATTTATATTTCATTAATGAGGATCACGAGAGAATTTGTGTAGTCCTTTATTGAGGTCAGAGTGAAATATGTCTAATGTGTTCCCCTTGTGTTGAAAAAGAGATAAGCTTAATTTGTTTATGACAGACCCAGTTAGGCTCTTGATAAATTGTTGCTTTCCTATCAAAATTAAATACAAAAAGAATACACAAAATTATAGAAGGAAAAAATCTAAAAGAAGAAAGAAAAGCGTATATATTCGTGGATATTTTCATAGACATATACACATATATAAAGTTGTATAGTACACACTTCAATGAATGGAACCATATTTTGTTAGAATTATCCATAGATAATCTATATTGATAAGTCATTAATTCATAAATTGCTTGAATAGTTGGACATACATTTGTCCAATACTGAACAGTAAAGCTTTTAACTATATGTAAAGTATAGAAAACCCACTATTCTGGTCCAGATGTCAGCTCCCAAGCCTTCCCTAATCTCATATCCTTCTTATTGAATCAGCTCCAAATCCTGAAACACATATGAACAAGAATTGGTTAAAATATGAGTAGGAAACCAATTGGAGAGAAACTGAGTGAAGATCATGTGCCAGAGAGCTCAGATTGTCTTCTGACTAATCTTTATTGCATAATAGTTCTTTATAGGAACCAAACTAAGATTGAAGGAAATACAGTTGCTTCAAAGTTTCCAGTATTGCAACATGAATGTATTTGTTCATGCATATTACACAGTCTTTTTTTGAGGGACACTCTTCAAGCTGAATGGTAGGGTCAGGACATAATTAAGTTTGATTCAATAAAACTCCATTTAAATTGAGATTATATCTTGCATATATGTTTGGCGGGCAAGCCAAGAAGGCAAAGAGGTGGAACATACCATAAAGTGTTTCTGCAATTTCTGTTATTTGTTTACTTTCGCTTAATTCATTCTACAGGATTAGACTACTGTTAAGTTTTGTTTAAACTCAAACATTTGTTCCAAGCTGTTTTGCCTCAGATGAAAAATGGCTTCAACAACGGCCTTACTGGAAAGAGATAGATGGAAGTAGGACATATGAAAAAATTAAAAAGTGACATCTTAAAAGCTCTGAATTGAGGAGGAACATTGACACCCACCCCCCTTATGTTTAATAGTTTTATCTATCACATGAAAAGTGTACAATACAGAGACATGGGGAGCTGATGGTTGTCCTGGAACATCTCTGTTTTAAATCGGAGTAAGAGAGAAAGCTTGTTGTAGCCAAATAGAAAGTTTAGAATTTAGAATATCAGAGTTGAAAGGGACCTTGGAGGTCTCCTAGTCCAACCCCCTCCTTAGGCAGGAAACCCTATACCAAAGTAGGCTTGTTCAGATGTTTTCTGAATGTAAACTGCCATAAATCTGTACATGAGTAATAATTGTGAATAATCACTTGTTTTAATTGCCTTGTCTTTGTTTTAATTATTTAATTATTTAATTTATATATATATATATATATTCCGCAGTTTATTAATTTTTGGCATAGGTAACTCTGGGCCTGATTATATTTTCAGGTAATTCCTTATTCAACAAAACTTAATTATTCTGTTGAGCCTGGACGAACAGTTGTTGTTAAAGGAGAAGTTAAAGAAAAAGCAAATGGGTTAGTACACTGGAATACTGCATTATTTGTAACATTGAATATTTTACATGCTGGTATTATTTCAATGGAGGTGTTTATAATTCATCCCTAAACTTCTAGAGAAAAACCTTACCGAGTTCTTAAGAAACCCTACCACTCCCTACATGTATGTCTTTAACTTAAAACCACACAATTTAGTATCACCTTCAGATTTGTAATGTTAGATGTCCACAAACATCTACTTATCTGGAGGATAGTTTTACTGTGATTTTGCTAAATGATAAATTTCCCCCATATCAGTCAAAATCTTATTCTCCATACTGTTTGTATTTGCCTGACCCAGATATTTGACATGTTGGTTATCCTTAACTTTGTAAATGTAAAGCCTTTAATAAATTTGCTTCTTTCCCTCTGTCCACCAATTGATTCAATAATAGTTCTCTCTTAGGAATGATTTTCAGGTCTAGTGTAGGTATGTGTGCCTGACAGATACTGTACTAGCCTTCTGTCATCTGTACAACATAATTCCCACCTGCCTACTGTTTAAACAGACATGTACTCATTGTAATGTCTTAGAGCATAGTTCTAAGTCGTTATGCCCCCAGCTTACATGGAAATTTAAGAGTTATTATCTGGCAGGGAAGCGTCTATTGTCTACTCTATCAACCTATATTCTGAATCAAAGGCAGGAAGATTTCTATAAATTAGTTGAATTGTGGACTGAAGCCTGTGATGGTGGCTGTGATTTTTGTCATAACAAGACTCTTCAGCTATGGGTCTCCAATATCGAGGCAATCTATTCATCAAGATTAGGACTGAAGCTTAAACTTAAATATACATGTCACCAGCAAAGTGATAGTGAAGATTGACATGGAATGGAATGTTGACAGGAAAGAGATGAAAATATAGTTCCATCCTGGGTGAAGGCACAGATGAACTTGGAAGGAGGGCTAATGGGAGCCACAAGAGCTGAACATAATAGAGGCCACTAAGTTGGAGGACAGCTAAGGCTACATAACTGATGTCGCCATTTTTATTTTCAGCTTTGCAATTAACCTTAAACCGAATGAGTCAAGTGACATTGCTCTTCATTTGAATCCCCGAATAAAAGATAATATTTTTGTGAGAAATTCTTATCTGTTCAATAGCTGGGGAGAAGAGGAAAGATCTATTGCTCATTTTCCTTTCAGCCCAGGAATGTACTTTGAGGTAGGAACTAAACAAGATTACTGGACTGTATATTGCCTATTAATGTTTTAGATTTTAAATGAAACTATATCTACTGTATACTACCGTAAGTCACAATGCTGGAGTTGGGTGGCCATATAAATAAATAAATGGCATTAATAATTTGCATATTTATGAATTATTTGAGATAAAAGGTAAAGTTGGAGGGGAAAAATTACCATGAAATGTATGGAAAAACACACATTTAGACTTCATGAAATGTATGGGTCCCCAAATATCTTGAACAGCCATTGGACTGGAATTATTTCTGTCTCAGAAAAGTTCCCCTGTAATATATTTGCTCAGCTGGGCTTCTAGCACCTGGTTGAAACCTTGGCTGGAATTCAAGCTGTCTGGTAACACAGGAAATGGGAAAACAGCTAAGTCATTGACAAAATGACTAAATGAGCTAGATATAGTAACAAAACAACACAAACAAACTCTTTGTCTCTTGATGCTTTCACATTTTCAAATAAACTTCCAGGTTCTTGTATATTAAAAAATTGGCAGTATAATGTATTCATGGAGAGTTTCCATGAAATACCTTGATTTGGAATGAAGGTTTTAATAAAAGTCTGTTTTGATTCTCCAAGCATCTTATCTTTACCAGAGCATCTCAACTTGAGACAGAAACCTCAGCTACTCTGATACTACCTTTTATTATAGGATTGCCACCCTGTTGTCTATCTTTAACAGCTTTGTGAAGTCCAGATATTTGACAGGTGCTCTTTTTTTCTGCCAACAGCTTCACCCAGAGCCATGCTAATGGAAAGGTGGCCATGCTGATGCTGTCTGTCATTTAGATGTTGGGCAGAAAGGTGCTTTTGAGACTGCCAAAATATGAAATGCCTCATATGGTCATGTGGGAGGGGGCAGCCCCTTTTACAAAAGATTATGTTGTCAAACCGTGTTAGTGTAATCATATATCTGGAACACAGGATAGAAAAGAAAGACTTGAAATACTGGGGGAGGACTGGAGCCAGGATCGTAGCATCTTAGGATAGGTATCCGCTCCACCATGCCTTTAGCAGTGTCCCTGGCACAGTCACCTTGTTAGTTTGAATCCACAGAAACCTTGGCTGCCTTCAGGTCAGGACTGCATCCAGCTGGCCATTTCTTCAACTCCAGGGAAGCATGAGAGCAATTCTACATTTCCACTGTCTCTCCAGTCAGGCATTAAAATACCCTCTCCAGCTTGTGCTAATACTGCATAGGCTTTAGGCTGGCAGGATTTGGTGTCTCTTCAGCCAAATACTTCTCAAGCACAAAGAATTAGGAAGGTGAGAGCTTCTCCACCACAGAAAGGAGATCCAAAATTCTCACATAAAATAAAGTTGAGTAGCAAAGCTCTTGCGTAGTGAAGGAAATTCGGACTAAGCTATTCATTTTCACATTTTTTTCCCCATGAGATTTATCCTCCATAGTCAAGAACTAAGCTGGGGTGTAAATATGCAATGTTGAAGCCATTTGGGGCCATAGTATAATGAGATTTGCAACAAAAATGGCTCCCATCATGATGAATACCCAAGGTAAGTTCCACATAAGTAGATAAAAGGAGAGATGAACAAAGCATAGTAGTAACGGATAATAACGTGAATAGTAAAATGAAGAATCAATCTTGCAAGATGTCGTCATTCTTCTTCCAAAGTGCTGCCATTGAACGGATCAAGGATTGTCTGATGCCAAGGGTCAGTCTGAATCTATTCCTTTCCCTCTCTCAGGAAACTTTCAGACTAAGAAAAAAGAAAAATCTAAATGACCCAAGTTCTGGTTTTTCTGTTTCAATTCCCCCTCCCACCACCACCACCCGATTGTTAAAGGGCACCTTATGGCTTCAGTGAGCCTCAGTGGTGGTAATAACAACAACTGTCTCAATCAGCATTAGGATAATTCCTAATCTGCGACCATTTGGGGAGATAATGCTCAGTTATGTACCAAGGACACTGTTTACTTATCCTGGGGCCTAAATGCCAGTTATCAGATGTAGAAATAACTGGGTAGGACTGCTGCTTGCAATGTCTTATTGTAAATTTATCAGAAGCATCTGGTTGCCATTGTAGTTTAGTGTTTTTAATGTTCATATCCCAGGAGAGCCCATTTCACTGTTTTTGATTCAGAAATTATATCCAGTATTCTAATGAAGCTGAATAAAGCTGGGAAGTCAAGTCCACGCATGTGTACTGATGGTGTGTCATTTGATGCACATCACAAGCTGTGCATAAGTATTTGGTGACATTGGAAGCATCGAACTATTCTTTCCTAGTTTGATTGGTGCTCTCCAGAGGCAATTCCCTTAATTCCCAGTTACACTGAACCATTGGACTAATACATTGGGGAATTGTAGAAAAGCAATGCAGAAAAGACGTCCCACTCCTAATAAAGTGACCTTCTTTGATATGGTCAAGAAAGGAGAAGTGAAGTTAAAGACAATCCACACTAGGATGAGAGCAGATGGTACTTCACATGATTCATCAATCCAGTCTACCAAGAAGAAAGAAACAGACCTTGAGAAGACAGTGGCAAAACTGTGGGAACCAGTTGAGGCATTTAGACAAGTTAGGTTTACAGGATGAGAACACAAAAGTGGAAGTGTCTTTTCTAGTTACTGAGCATGATAACCAAACTTTTATAAATCTGGAGGTGAGGGCATACCCAGGTCAAGCCATGGTTTGAAAGTACAGAGAGCAAAATATTTTACAAGGACACATATAACTAGAACATGGAATATGAGCATTATGAAGTAAGAAAAAGAATGAAATTGTTAAAAGAGGGACAATGAGATCAAAAGAAAGAATGAATTACACAGAATTCAGAAAGGACATTGCTTGCATTCAGGTTTGTGTTGGAAGCACTGAGATGCTTCTAGGTTGAAAGGATTAACCGGTGACATCACTGTTGCCCAGGGGATGCCTGGTGGGGACACCTTTCATGTCTCCGTTAATCGGCCCACTGTAGTAGGTACCTATTTATCTACTCGTGATTATCCACTTTTGAATTGCTTGGTTGGCAGAATCTGGAACAAATGATGGGAGTTTGCCCTGCCACACAGCAGCACTTGGGCCTCAAATGTAGGCTTGCTGATTGTCAACCCAGTGTCCTAACCATTGCTAAGAATGTCTTCAACTAATTACACAGTGGAATCATATTATTAGAATTCCTGTTGATCACTAATGATCTAGTTTATACAAAGCATTGAGGAATTCCCTGATTAATTTAAAAAAAAATGCAACATTAGAAGATGTTACAGTACTGAAATATATGATCATTATTGTTATTTTCATTCAGTTGTGTCTGATTCATGGAGACTGCCTGGAGAAGTCCCTGCAGTTTTCTTGGCAAGGTTTTTCAGAAGTGGTTTGCCATTGGTTCTTTTCTAAGGCTGAGAGAAAGTGACTGACACAAGATCAGCCTGTTGGCTTTGTGCCTAAGGTGGGATGGACTCACACTTTCCCAGTTTCTAGGCTGATACCTTAACCACTACATTAATGCAGGAGATAAATGAATATATTTTTATGTAAAGACATCTTTATATATTACTTGCACCTGCCTCACATATCCTAAAGGCAGACTTTACATGTAGACAAATATATGGATTTGACCTGGAGGATATGTTATAAGATTAGATCTGTATGATACATAGTCTGAATACAAGAATTAAAAAAAATCACCTTAAGGAACAAATTTGGTGCATTGAAGTTATGCAGAAAAGTTATAGGAAAAGATAAGACAGAATATGAAAACTAAAGATGAAAAGAAGAAGAATCCCAATGGTTCAAAGAGGAAAGAATCCAAGTAATTTTTCAGAACAGACCATAATGAGAGTCCAACGAGTTGTAAAATGAGAATCCTCAGATAACAAAAAGGTTGTACCATGAACAGACTTTCAGTGTTGAGAAAAAAGGACAAGGGAAAGTATCTGAACCAAAAATGTCAACAAGCAGACAAAAATAATAAGAAAACACGAAGTGTATTTTTAAGATCACAGAAATTGCAGTTACATTTTCAGCCAAGGTAGGAATACAGAAGATACCTAGTTCCATACACTTATGGAAAAATCTAATAGAAACAAGGAAAGTTCAATGAAAGTAGAAGGACTCTACTGAAATTCTTTAAAAGGATTTATAGAATACCAGAGTTGAACTGCAACAGTATGTTCAGGAACTTACTCCGTTAGAAAGGGGATCCAAAAGGCAATAGACAAACTCAGAAAAAAAACATTATGTGCAGATGAAATTCTCATTAAAATGTTTAATGCAAGCAAAGTGCTGTAGTTCTGTTTCAACAAATATGGAACAAGACTAAACATAATTCTTGGAAATGTGGGGGTACTTGGTGCTCTTAAGCTTGGATGTTTTCTTGCAGATGCAGAAAACAGCTGGGTTCAGGGAGCACCAAGAACTTCACAGGTCAGCCCTGAGCTACTAACATTCTCTTCTATCAGCTTAGAAATGTTTGGTGCGTATACAGGTAGTCCTGAACTTATGACCGTAACTGAAGCCAAACCTTTATGTTGCTAAGTGAGAAATGTGCTAAGTGTGTTTTGCCCCATTTTACGACTTTTATTTGCCATGTTTGTTAAGTGAATCCCTGCAGTCCTTAAATTAGTAACATGGTGGTTAAGTGAAACCAATTGGTTTCCCCATTGATTTTGCTTGTCAGAAGGTCGCAAAAGAGGATCACATGACCCTGGGGCACTGCAACCGTCATAAACATGAGTCAATTATCAAGCATCCAAATGTAAATCATGTGACCATGGGGATGCTGCAGTGGTCATAGCTGTGATAAATGGTCATGAGTCTTTTTTTTCAGTACCATCAAATGATCACTAAATGAACGGTTGTAAGTCGAGGACTACCTGTACCAATATTTTAAAAAAAAAGCAGATGCAAGGGAATATTCAAATGTATCAACTATTATAAAATTCTTCATGCAAATAAAAGAGAAAAGAGCCATTACGGAGAGAGATGCCACATGAACAGAAAAGTTTCAGAGAAGTCAAAGGGACATAACATCAGGGAGCTAATGTAAGTTGCATAAAGGAAAAAATAAGGTTTACTTATGCTTTATTGACTACAGGAAGGCCTTTGATTATGCTAGAATATGGAACATATTAAAGCTATTGCTAGTGCCAGAACACCTGATTATTCTTCTGGGGAACCTCTGCAATGAACAAGGAACTACTGTCAGAACTGAATTTGAAGAAACAGAATAGAAAAAGAGTGAAACAAGGATGCATATTGTTCTCATATATTTTTAATATATAGTGAATTTAGTACGGTATAACCATGACAGGATTAAAAAAGACAACAACAGGAACCAAAATAGGAGGCTGAAACAATAACAATTTGGGATTTTCATCCAACATCATTGTGTTATATAAGGAAGAGCTGGTGGAAAATGAAAAATGGAAAGTGAAAATTCTGGGTTAATGTTAAATATTAAGAAGACAAAGTTGATGTCAGTTAGCATGCTTAGTCAAATTAATCATCCATCCAACTGCTTTCTTTGTGCAAAATCCTCTAGAATTTCACTGGCACATAATTATTCTGTCTCTATTTAAATACTTCCATTGACTGAAGACTCATCACTTCATGTAGCCCTGTAGCAGCCTGTTCCAAAGGCTTATACAGTAGCTCATACAATCAGGCAGTTTCTCTTAACATCTATCTTGAAACTCCATCCTTGCAGTTTTGATCCAGTTTTGATACTTCTTGTCCTACCCCTTGAAGAAATAGAGAGCAAGGCCATTTCCTCTTTTCCGTGAAGTCAACACTGAAGAATTTAAAAGGCTATTTCCTTGTTCTCAAAACTGGATAAAGATGCACGTGTACTTTAAAAAAAAAGTAGAGGAGATTAATCCTGAGGAGAAAGGCTACGACAGGCCTATGGATCCAGATAGTGCAGTACCATGAACTGCAAGAAGACCCACTCAATCAGCCCTAGATCCAATGAAGTCTAAGTGCTTCTCTTTTGTGATGACCAATGGAAACTCGTACTTTGAAAATGTGATATGAGTAGGCGATACACAATACAGAGAAAATCTATGTTTGGCAAGATTGAAAGAAATAGAAGAGAAAGACAAAGAATAAAGTGGGTGGATAAGCTATAAGTTACTACTAGAGACAAGTTGAGATAGCACAACATATGTCCATGTGGTCACTGGGAGTCAAGACCGATTCAATGGCACACGGCTAGCTAACTATTGCAGAAAAGAAAGTATTTTTTGTTGAAAATGTTTATAAAGCAAGCAACATCTTGTCATTGAATCTTTATTTATTTATTAAATTTATATACCACCCAGCTCCCCGATAGGATGACTCTGAGTGGCTTTTTTTTTTAACCTTTTCCCTAAGAGTTCTTTCTTGCCTCTTTTTTTTTTGCCCTTTCTGAAACCTAATCTGTACTTTGATTATTAAAAAAATGTAAGTCTACATCTGCACTGAATGAGATATTGGAACAAAGTAAGGAAGGAGAAGATGAGACAAAGAGAAGGAGTCAGAGAAAAAGTGAAAGGGACAGGATGGGGTATATGAGAGGGCAAAAGAATTTCCAGAGGAGGAGGAGGAGGGAGGGAGGAAGGAGGAGGAGGAAGAGCAGAGAGAAAGAGAAATGACTAACCTTGATGTGGTTGCAACTAGACAGCATGGTTACCTCAGCCACCCCCCACCCCCCAGTCCTTTCCCCATCTGCATAGCCTGGACTAACTGTAACAACATCTGTTCCACTTGAGCTCTGCTCAGCTAGTGGTCTGTTTGTTTAATTGTCAGCCTGGTTTGTAATTTTGCTTCCCATTAGGAAGCTGAAGAAAAGAAGAGCAGGAGGGTATTTTCATTCTGGGAAATATTTCACCAGGACAATGAGCTTCTCTCTCTCTCTCTCTTTATACTTGTTTGTTTGTTTTTTCCCCCTTTTCCACAGCACTGAATGGCCCAGAACGAGCTGTACTGCTTCTCTTGACAAGACAGACGCTTGCAGAGGCCATTGTTCAACCTGATGTATTAAGGCCTCACACTTGTAATTTTGGCGCTGATCCCCTTTTTCCCATTGTGCAGTCAGAATAGGCTGCAAAAGGAGAACCTGGCCTCTTTATTTGCCAGCCAGCAAAGAGGGCAGCAGTAGTGCCCAGCAGCACATCTTCTTTCCCTACCTCCCTGCCTTTCCCCCTCCCCGTCTTTTTTTCTGCTCATCAAAGTTTTCTCTCTCCAGTTTCAGCCAAGGAAGGAAAAGGTTTCCTAAACATTCAAAAGAGATTTGCCTTTTCCTTTTGTTGGAGATACTTGGCTGCTTTCCTGCAGGGCTGGATTGAGACATGAACATTTTGGAATAGTGTTGACTTCTTCCTGAGGGGTCTGCAAAGTTTGAATAATAATAAGTAAAAAAAAACACAAAAAACTTTCAAGGAGAACCCTTGTAGTCCTGGACGTCAGCCCTGAGGAAGGGAATGATCTGTTTACATACTGGCTGAACAGGATGTTGTGCAAAAAAACCCCCTCTTGCGTATTCTTTGCTCCAACTGGACTCAGATGATACTCTTCGTCAGTGCATCTTGAATAGGCTTGTTATTACCTGGAAATGGAGCTGTCTTCTATTTGGAGGGTCTTGGCCTTATAATACCAGTATCTGGAAAGAACCTGTATTTGGGCCAGGAAAACTCTTGGGCTAGAGAGATAAAATAAGCTATAAACTATGCTAACCAAGGGGACAACTAGTGATTTTACCCACTCTCTGCTCTTGATAACTGCTGGCTTATTTGAGTTTTATCCGTGTTTAATCCAGTTCTAGACTGAGTTTCTTTAACAAAGCTCATAAAAGAATGGAAATAAAACAAATTTACACTTCACTACTTACACTATTTCACACAGGACTTGAGAGGTGTAAATTTATATCAGCTACATGCCCGAATGTGAGAGCTATATACGTCTGTTGTGACAAATCAGCAGAAAGCCCAGAGGCATTTATTTTATGACTTTTTATTGCAACATGAAGGATTTTTTTAAAAATGAACTAATTTAAGGGCCCAGTAGACACAGTATTTTGCTATTGACTCATTTCCTTTCTTAGTCAGGATAGGCTAGTATGATTATAGGCAGGTTTTTAAGATAGACCACCTGGATTTTTAAAATAAATTAGTTGGGATGATTTTGAAGCCACATAATCTATAGATCTGAGTCAGGGAGTCAGGAAAGCCCTTGAATTGTAACCCAAGATCTTGACAAAGTTGTCCTTGAAGAACTAGGATTTATTCCACTAGGGCTCCACTGAGTATGCTAACATGATATTTTTTTAGATATATTGAACTACAATTCCCATGATTCCCCAAAACTGCAATCTAACATTAGGTTGAGAAAAGCTAAAATACACTATCAAAGTATAATATTTCCATCATATTAACCTTTGTAGCAGATGAGAGGTGCAAAGTGTTTACTTAAGCTCAAACTCTCTCTCCACCCCCATTGCCCATTTTGGGGTAAAACATTTTTTCACTAATGTGATAATTGCTTTTGGATAGACCTGTCTCCCTGCATCCCTGTGTCTAGGCATTTTCACAGCGCACTCTCTGCCCCCAGCAGGGCTAATTTAAAAGACTCCACTCTAATGAGATGTTTGAATGGTTCTCAAAAAACAACAACAGTGGATCTCTCAAAAAACAACAAAGAGGACCAATTGCAAACAAATGTGTTGAAGGGTCCCAGAGCTCCAGGCAGAAGGATTAGAGCTACCTAAAGGTCAAAATAATTTAGGGTTTAAGGAAAAACGAGGAAAAGAGACAAACAGGCCAGCTTTTGTTATAGACAAAACAAGTCTAGTCAATTAAAAAATAAAAACCTCTTTTTCCTGATAAACATCCCTTGAATCATTTGTTGGGTTTGTGGAAAGTGGTGTACAGATTTCCTACACTGGCAACTCACCATATGCAAGTGAGATTTGAACTGGGTATGATTAGACAGCAAAGAAATTTGGGGAAAAAATTGGTCTAAAATAGAAATGCAACATGCAAATCGAGGCCACAGATTTGCAAATGTAGTCTCCTCAAATGGAGATGAAACGTTTGCAACCAAACTGCCAAGCTCGGAGCCCAAACCAGCAGCTTTGCAAATGCGAATTAACAGTATTCATTAATGCACATTTAGAAATTATCCTTCAACAGCAATGTTTCATTTGTGCTTGCTCAAGCCAGAGGCCAGCTGTTCATGGACAGCTTCAAGGCCAGTCATGTATAGGCATTTCCCCCGTTCTTAGGATTTTTATGTTTAAACTTGATTTGGACTAGATAACCTTTCAGACTACAAATCAAGGATGGTCTACTGATTATCCTTCAAGCATATGACTCATCACTGTGCACTGGTTCATATGGATACCCAGACAGCAGATAGTTCAACCAACATGACAGCTCAGTCAGAAAAGGTACCTTCCTGTGTTAGGGACTATTAGAAAAGAAATCGACAGTCAGTGATAGGATTCACACATCATATTAAACTACCCTGTGTTTATTTATGGTGCCTTGAATACCATGATTGGTTAGGCTCACCCACATGCTCAGGTATAAAACATCATTCACAAACTACAATGGTTAAGCTTGCACAGCACACTAAATTTTAAAAACCATAAATCACATTATAGTGCAATGTGCTATGTAAATCCAGTCAGTATCATACAATGTCTGTATAATTAGTCAAATGTGGTATAGTAGTTAAGGTGTTGGACTAGAACATGGGAGAATCAGATTGATGTCCAACCTTAGCTCACTGGGTGACCTTGGGACACCAAAGGGACAGTCACTCTCTTTCAGCCAACCTAATGCATAGGGTAGTTATGGATAAAGGTGGAAGAGAGAATGCTTTGTATGCTGCCTTGAGTCCTTAGAGGAATGATGGGATATATATTCAACAATTAAAATAAAGTACAGTTGTATTTGGAAAACAGTATGATTTCTTATCTCAAGAAGCACACCCTATTTAGGGCTGAACGCTTTGCCTGTGAAGAAAGACTGAAGGATTTGGAGTTTCATAGTTTAAATAAAAGATCCCAAGAAGGAAACAAGAGAAAGGTTATACATTTTGCAGATGGAAAGAAATAGAAAAAACAAAAAATGTTCATTTTTTCACTTGTTACAAGAATTTGGGTCACCTAGTCAAACTGATTGGAAGGAACTAGACAAAAGAAAATCCATGCTTATTTAACATATTTTAGACAGTGTTTGGTTATGGGCCTAAAGGACTCTAAATAAGATTAGATAGATCCATATAAGAAAGGTGGGTCATAATAATATGTGGGATCTTCCATAAAATGCTGCAGGGTGGGGCACTTCTGTTTATGTTCAGTCAGCCGATGTCTCTTCCATTCTGTCCTGCTCCCACCCACATTGCTGGTTTTTCCCTCTTTCAGCCAATATTTTCTGACTAAGGAACTTGCTCACTCTTCAGTAGATAGTTTCTGGCTCCCAGCTTCCTTTTATGGAATTGATCTCATCCATTACATATGTCGGAGGTCTGTATATCATAGGTCCCTCTGATCTGCTGCCATTCCTTGGAGTATTGTTCTTTTTTTTTTAAAGAATAATTTAATGTATTAGAAGATTCCAAAAATAAACAGAATACCAGAAAAGACAACAAAACATTAAAACCAAACCAAACCAAACCAAGAAATAAAAGCCTTAAAAGACTGGAATAAAACTTGTCACACAACATACGTTTCTTTGCTTCTGGGAATTTTGGGAGTTATAATCCAAATTCTCTATTGGCACCAAGTTGAGGTCAGCTACCCTAGAATTGTACAACCTTACTGTTGTTTACTCAGTATTTGAGACTGTGACCTTCCTCATCCTTGTTAGATGCCCATGACATCTGGAGCTAATAATGCAAATCTATTTTGAAAATAGACAACTTGGTTTTTAGGGTCAGGAATTTCAGCACAATTATTACTTATATGACTTCAAAGGCTAATGAGATTATTTTAATACATCTATTTGTATTCTATACTCATATGTTTCTTATTGTTTTTCTATACTGCTTATTCCCACATCTAGTCCTGACTGCTTCACTTTCTGGTGCAGTGTATCAAGTTTTAATTGCTATAATATTTATACTATGTGCAAATTTTATATAAGATATAAATGCTTTTCATAAAAAGGGAGCTCTGCTTCTAGAGAATGTCTTGGAAACTTGGCCTTGTATCTTAATTCTAGCTATATTTATTTGGCATGAGACATTTGCACTAACAGGATACTTAAAAGCACTCATATTAGCACTCCACATATTTTGGTGCTGAATTTTAGTTCTGAAAATAAGTTCTAGGGTGTCGATTAAATTCACTTTTACTTATTGGCACAATAAACAAAGGTATGCCTATATGAGCAAGCCAGAGTTAATTTTCTGCTATTAAAATGAGTCCTGGACTTTTTGTTAATTTGATACCTCAGACAGTATTGTTAGAGGATTGCACGAGAAACCTTCTATTGCCAGGCCAGAGCAGAGTGGTATGCCCAATACTCTTTTCTCAATATTTTACCCTACAGAAATAGCCTTGTGGGGTAGGTTGACTCAGAAAATGAATAGTCAAAATCATCTAGCGAGTTTTCATGTTCTAAAGCGGCACTATAATCCTTGTACCAAACTGGTTCTTTATGCTCCCATTCATCTTTTAGATAATGATAGTTACGACATTTGCCATGTTGTTAATATTGTACAATATTTTGTTCCCAAACTTAGAAGAGCTACTTTCCAAATACCACCCAGGAACATCATCTTGTTTAGCATGATGATTGGATTAGAAAATACACGTTCAGGAGAGTATGGACATAAATACTCAAGAAGAGGGTACTACAGATTGTTTCCTCATTTGTTAGGATTACTGAATGCAACATGAAATTGGATTCACCTAGTCCAGGAGTGCCAAACTCGATTTCATTGAGGGCCGCATCAGGGTTGTGTTTGACCTCGGGGGGCTGGGGTGGGCATGGCCAGCTCAACGTCACTCGTAGTGGGGATGCCTGTGGTGGCCTGTGCGCTCTGCCAGTAAAAATGGGCTCGCAAACTCCATTTTTGGCTGCGATGGCCTCCTGTAACCCTCTGCCAGCGAAAAGGAGCTTGGGAGGGTCACGGGCCAGTCCAGGGCAGCCCCGTGGGCCAGATCTAAGCACCCCATGGGCCAGATCCGGCCCGCAGGCCTTGAGATTGACACCACTGGCCTAGATAGTTGTTGTCTATGCTGACTGGAAGTAGCCCTCCAGAATTTCTTCCATGACTTTCTCTGCAGGATTTTGCTGTGTATCCTTCTCTATATAGACAACGTGTCCTGCTGAACTACAGTTTGTTCCCACTAATAGTATGGGTAATTTTGAAGATGGTGAAGCATTGTCTGAATTGAGTTTGTTTCTTAGAACTCTCCTTCCCCTTTTGTAACAAAATCAGTCACAGCCATAGGAATGATATAGGGGGGAATATAACAAAGTATTTGGAAGCCTTATATGGCCTATTTCTATCACGTGACCTGTATGGGTCACATTGTGTTAAAACAGCCTGGTTACTTCTATCTGATTGAATTGCTTTCTCTGTAGCCAGGAACAGGGTTAGATCAAGCACTACTTCCAAGAACAAGGCATTGATTTGCACCTCAGCTCCTGAGTCTCAGAAGCTCTAAATAAACATCTCCCATGCATTTAGTGTGTTTACTGGGGTGTGGTAAAGCTTAGTTCAGCTTGACCTCGGTTGAACAAAATATGTGTGAAAGCATAAGAACTGCCATGCTAGATTGGCCTGGAGATCTTCTTCCTTATAGTATATAGTGCATATACCCAGATTTCTGGAGAAACTTATCATAAACAGAATTGGACCCACAACAGATACATTTCTGCCCGTGGAACAAGCAGGCTTTCGTCATAATTGCAGTTGTGTTGATCAGGTGCTGAGCCTAACAGGACATATCGAGCCTGGCTTCCAGTCAGGCTTAAAAACCACAGCTGTGCTCATCGACCTTACTGCAGCATACGATACCGTGTGAAAGAAGGGTCTGCTTTACAAACTGAGTCACATCATCCCCTGTAAAATTCTCTATTGCCTAATAAACAACATGCTCAGCAATAGATCCTTTCAGTTCATTATGGGGGACAATGTTAGCAAGTTAAGAAGACTCAACAACGGCCTTCCACAAGGTTCTGTACTGGCACCCACACTGTTCAATCTTTATATCTCAGATATACCAGCTACAAGGGGATGTAAATTTGGATGTGCAGAGGACCTGGCCCTAGCAGCACAAGATAAAAACTTGTAAGTATTGGACTGCCTCCTCTCTGAGGGCTTGAAGTTCCTGGGAAAATTCTTTGCTGACTGGAGACTCATACCCAGTGTCAGCAAAACAGTGACCACCTGTTTCCATCTCAACA
>JANHFL010007416.1:13596-30005 GCA_032468155.1 Oxyrhabdium leporinum
CTCTCTCTCTCTCTCTCTCACACACACACACACACACACACACACACACACACTAGTTAAGCCACATTTTTTTCCAATACCTGGAGCATTTAGGTTTGAGGTATGTCATAACAAGCCTTTTGTTTTCTATTATTTAGCTTGCCACTTGCAGCTGGGACTTTTTGTGCTGATTTTAGCAAATTGCTTGTGATAATGAGCCAAATGCATTACTTTTTTAAAAAATATACAAAGTTTGCAGAAGAATGCTTTTGGGACACAAGCCTCTCATGCACCAACCACTGAACTCCAATGCAGAAAAGAGGTATACAGTACTGTACATCCCAAATAAAAGGGTGAATTTAGATCAGGAAGAATAAATTTTCTAATAGGGAGCCCAGGAAAAGTCGGATGAACAGCCCTTGTAAGGTACAGACCAGCCAAGAAGTTGCAGAATTGCCCACCAAGTTCTGAATTCAAGCCACTTGACTTATGATCACAATTGGGGCAGGAATTTCTATCCCTAAGCATGTGGTTAAGTGATCGAATCGTGACCAATTTTATGACCTTGTTGCCATGGTCATTAAGCAAATCAAATGTTTGCTTAGCAAATCTGGTTTCTCCCATTGACTTTGCTTGTTAGAAGCCCTCTGAGAAGGTCCCAAATGGTGATCACATCACCCAGGAAGCTGCAACCATTCTAAATGCATGCCCGTTGCCAAGCACTTAAATTTTGATGGCGTGACTACTGTGAGATGGTTGTCCATCAGAGGAGTGGGTGGTAAGTCACTTTTTCAGTACCCTTGTAACTTCTTGTAAACCTTGTAACAAGTAACCCTTGTAAAATGGTTGTTAAAGGAATAATCACAAATCAAGGATTACCTGTAGTTGTATAAGTTTCCTGCTGAGTTAGACCAAAGCTCCACCTCCCTACTTCTATTTAAACAGTTGCCAGCAGGACAATTCCAGTAAATCACAATAAAGTGTGATTGGTATCACCTGAGGGTAGGATTTGGGAGCAGGTATCTAGGATTCTTTTCTACAGAATAAATAGGAAATTCCTCAAAAGCAGCAGGATTGGCTTGCTATTTTTTAAAATAAGCAAAAAAAAGAAATCTGTGTTATCGTTTTACCAGTTCACTCAGTGAAGCCTAAGTTTAAAATTAAATTTAGACTCTTAAAGCTACTCTAAACTGACCGTCCCAAAGTCCAGTTGCCTCTTGAAATAGAACCTTTGGGACAGCTATGACCTGGATGACTGAGAGTCTCCTTAGACACTCTAAAATGACCTGTCACTGATCTGAAAATAAGGGCTGTATTGACCCTTGAAGTCAGACCTTCTGGTAGCTAGTCTCCACTGATTGGCAGAATGATATAGAGAGTAAAATTAGACTTGGACCTAGAAGGTTCATACACTTTGCCCTTCAGGTGCTGTTCAGCATTTTGGGGCCACTACTTGTATGTCCTCATGGCAACTCTGTTTAAATACCTCCCTTTGAACCATGCATTAGATCTGTGTGATTTAATAGGGGAACCTGAAAAATGGTATTGAATCTGTGACCATTCTCACTTTTGTTCCATTATCCTTCTGAGCAACCAGGAAAGATATGGGAAAGGGCTTCAGAAGAAGTCGAGAATACTGAGGACTTTACCAAGACCTATACAAGATTCATTGTGTGGTTGAACTCAGGAAACTGGTGCTAATCACAGATCTGGAGAGCCTTGGCATGTGGAAAGGGGCCTCAACACAAATCCCCAGCTACTAATGCTTATTTGTAACTTGCTGAATGAAAATGGACCCCGGCCTGATGCAGTGTATCCCCTCTTGTATTGCTATGAGTTTCCTCATTTTTCACTGAAAATGATGGTGAAATTCTATCACATCTGCAGATATGTTTATTTAGTCCTTCTTCCTTTTGTAGCACCTGTATTTCCATTTTATTTTCTCTTCTCAAATTTTCACTGTTTGGACTCGACAGGAAGGCCATCTTTCATCTTATCAGATTTGTTTATTTTCACTTAAGTTCTCTAGACTGTTTTTCAGCTGCACATCTGACCCTTCAGAGGTCAGCTAAAAGCAAATTAAAGGAATCTTAAAAAAAGAAAAAAATTGACAAAGAAAGGAAGAGATTCTTGGATTTATTTGAAACTCTTCTATTGTAAAAATGGTTAGAAGCATATACATATAATTTTTATTACTACATTTTAATAGCTGTATTGTAAATCATGTTGAGATATGATTAACTGGGAAGGGAAACAGAAATGTATCAAGGAAATAAATCTTTCCATGAACAAGATGGGAGGGTGTCTTGTTGCTCTTTGAAGAGGTGGGATATTTTGATAAATAAATTTGATGTGCTTTGTTGTGAAAGGAGCTTTGCTGGACTCAATCCCTCTTTATTATAAGCAGTACATTATATGAACGTAGATGGTAAATTGGGGACTAAGACCACACGAAATGCAAGAAATAATGTACAAACTTTCTATGCACAGTGAAAATCATGGACAGTAAGCAGAATTTCCATTTGCAATTCCAGTAATTAAAAGTTAATCTAATTCTCTAGCTGGCAAAGCAGAACTGAAGAAAATTGAGGCAAGAGGACTGTAAGTTGCATTGGGAACCTCTGAGCACAGCATCATTGTTATGACAGGATGATGTTTGTTGTTCAAGAAAATTCTCTGTTCAAATAAGAACATTTTGATAGCTCTTTTTACCCATTGGCTGGCCTGGGTGCTGATTGAGTAAAAAAGTATTTTGATGTTAAAAGTACTGTACACAATTTCACAATAACCGTGCAGAGAACTAGAGGTTATTTGTTCTAGAGCAGGGGTGTCAAACCCACAGCGTCACATTGTCATCACGTGACATATCGTGACTTTTGTCCCCTTCACTAAAATGTATGTATTTTAATTACGAGATACTGCTTTTGTTAGCTTTTGCTTCCATATTGCCTTTTTACATCAAGGTGGGTGATTTATGGTTCTTGAGTCTCCTTTCAGTGCTTCTCTCCATGAGCTTCCTGACTGTGATGGTTGGAAGCAAAAGGTTTTTTTCCCCCAGCATTACTAAGTAAAAACATATGAAAAAGATACTATAAGTGCTAAACCAGGTACAGGACAGTTAAAAAATAGTAAGGATCTTCCCAAAACTAAGTCCCAGCCTAATATGTGATACAGCCTTGCCTGTTTTATAATCCTCACCCACTCCCTCATCTTTCAAAATGTTGGCCACTCTTGTTCAATACTATTTTAAAACCATCCAAGTTGGATGTGTTGCGTTAATTAAGCTCCATAGATTAATTATACATTATATAAATGACACATTTTCCCACCGGTTAACTTCAGCGGTTGACTTTGAAGAGAATCAACAAAACTTTACTGTGTACAATTTCTCAAGAACATGCATAATTTTACAGGCCCTTATCATGCCTCCTTTAAGTTGAAAGCATCCAAATATCTGAAGCTTTTTTGGGATTTTCCATCTGTTTCATTATCTTTTGTTATCCATTTAACGATATTTTCTGGCTGTATAACCTGAGCTGTGCAACTATCCAGTTATATACTTTCCCAGTGAGGTTGTATTATTGAGCTGAACTAATGCTTTATTTTTAATTCCTTTTCTAATTATTCCCATATAGAATCTAACCTTTTGCACAATCTGATGGATGACCTTGAAATGCTGGTAATGCACTGTTTAGATGTTTCATTTTCATTTGAATGCGGAGATTTTTTTTTAAAAAAAGTGACAATTTCCCAAGGTTTGTGGGAAATGTTTGTGTTGGTATGCCATCTTCCTGAAATTCATGGAAGCCCTTTTATGACTGTCATTTTTGGTTGTATCTTATGATTGTATCTTATGACTTATGATTTATCACTTTGTTGCTTGTACGTACACTGAGAGCTTTTGCACTGGAGACAAATTCCTTGTGTGTCCAGTTGCACTTGGCCAATAAAGAACTATTCTGTCCTATTCTGTCCTCTCCTGTTCTCTTCTAAAACCCCTTATGTTTGAGAAAATCATTTTGAATTTCTTCACTTGATGTTATTGAAGCTCTTAACTGTGTCACTGTTAGCATCAGTGCTGCCTTTTTTTTATCTCATTGTGCAGATCATTCGAGAACAGGCTAAAAAGCAATGGTCTGAATACACATTATTAAGCAATCTCACTGGGAGAGAAGTATCCATTTATACTTATTGTTCGGTTCCTGTTTTTTAACCAGTTACACATTCAATTACTGATTCTCTAACAAAAATGTCTATTTAGAAAATCAGCCTGCATCAGGTGACAGAAAAGTAACCAACAGGGATATGCAAAATTTTCTGTTCCGCGGGAGATATAAAATATTCCATCTTTTTTTCAGCTAAATTGGCTTTTAAGGGTTGTCTGTCAGTTTTCCAGAATTGTTTTGTGATGATCTAAACATGATCTAAACCTGAAATGGACCCATTCCATCAGTTTTATAAAGGGATCCAGGATGTTCCATGAAATGATAGGACAGTGAACTTAGCATCCAAATTTGTGGAGAACACATAATATTATTAAACAGACAGTGAGGAAGAGTCAACTAGCCTTTTCAGTAATAAATTCTGGCCCAATAAACAGAATCATAAGGCTGGAAGGGATCTTCCAACTTTCTAGTCCAACCTACTGCCCAAGGCAGGAATCCTTATATCATCTAGGACAAATGGTTGCCAATATTTTTTTTTAATCTTCAGTGGTAGAATACCCACAACTAGGAGGCAAGTTGTTCCATTGGTTAATTGTTCTCATTGTCAGGGAATTCCTCCTTATTTCCAGGTTGAGTCTCCCTCTCTGATGAGCGTTCACTCATTGCTTCTTGTCCTGGCCTTAGCTGCTATGGAGAGTAAATTGGCACTCTCTTTCCTGTGAGAGCCTTTCAAGTGTTAGAAGACTACAGTCATATTTTCCTTAAGGCTAAGCCTTCTCTTCATTAGGCTAAACATACCAGACTTCTTACTATCTTCTCTTCTCTGCATTCTTTCTAGTGTCTCAGCATCTTTTTTGCATCATGGTGAGACTGTATTCAGCTCAATAGACTGTAATTTATTAGAGTTTTATGATGCTAAATCAGTTCACAGATAAGTAGGTCATGGTTTGTTCAACCATTACTTATGTAAGTTGTTAACTGAATCACATGGTTGTTAAGTGAATTTGCCTTCCCCCATTGACTTTGCTTGTGGGAAGGTCTCAAATGGCAATCAAGTGACTCAGGATACAGCAACCATCATGTTGTCCTGCCAAATGCCTAATTTTGATCACATGATTGTGGGGATGCTATGATGGTCATTTGTTATAAGACATCTTTTTTAGTGTTGTTGTGACTTTAAACAGCTGCTAAATGAATGATTTTAAGATGAGAACTATTTGTGCATAATTGGGCACCATCAGCGTATTGATGAAACCAAACCCCATACAGACAGATGACCTACCCTAGAGGTTTCATGTGGATATTAAAAGGGGGAAGAAGTAATTACGCTTTGCTGGCCTTTTCACCACAAGATAAGTCCTAATAAAGGCCCTCAGTGAATTTATCCTTCCCAGCTTCCTTTTTGAGAATAAGGTCTGATATTGTGCGCATTCTAGAATGCCTGACACTTTGCTGCAAGCTGTTCAAGTGTAGAAGAAAGTGAAAGGTTGAAATGAAGGAAGAGAGCAAGATGGTTCAGCATGGTGGTTCACTTAATGAGATATATATATATATATACTCTTTGCTCAGTCCTCGCTTAATCAGAAGCAGTCTGTCTTCCTAACCAACATGCTGAATCTTGGATCACCGGAGGTATTGCTCATGTTGCTTGTTTGCTGGCAACAACAAGGTAGAAGGACTTGGACGTGCAAGAGCTATGCAATTAGTGGGTCCTAGTTCCCTAGCAGAAGGGAACACAACTGCAAAAAGGCAGGTGTGTCACGGCTTCTCTTGCAGAATTTTCCAGATTCTTAACCTTGAGAAACAGTATATAGAAAGGAAACAGTATGTAATCATCATTAGAGGGAAAAAGTAGAGGTAATCCGAGTGTGCAGTTACTTGTTTTTGATCTCACCATCTATGCTCATCCATGTTTCTATTCAGGTCCATCTCCTGCATGCACCACTAGTAGATGCAGTACTTGGATTAGGCATGGCTACCTTCACTGTCCTTGTTTTCGGCTATGCTGAATCCGAAGCATCTTTGCCCATTTTGGATTAATATATTGCACAGCTCTTCCACAAAATTAGTGGTATATACCCCTTGTGCCAATCTCCTCCTTCCCTCCACTCCTCCCCAAAAGAGAAAGCTTTTTTTTTAGATGCCTTCAGAAATGTTTTTAAAGTGCTCAGATCTGCCTACTTAACCAATATGTTCAAAGGCTTCTGGTCCCAAGATGGGGTTAATAATAGAGGATGCCTGGATGGGGGAGGCAGCTTTGCTGGAGATGGGCTGTTTAGAAATGTAAATAAATAAATAAATAAATAAATATACAATGTAGCAACCTTGTGATTTATTTGAAGAAGGGCTATTTAGAAGTATGTGAGTGCTTCTCAGATTAAAAATAGTGACTTCCAATTGGTATATTCCTGTACAAATGATTCACTCATATATGATATTGCTCTATTTTACATTTACACCCACATCTATCTGTCTGTCTGTCTATCTCTCTTTGTCTGTCTGTCTGTCTATCTCTGTCTGTCTGTGTCTGTCTACTTGTCTACCCCTATCCCTATCCCTATCTTTGTCCCTATTCATACCTTCCTCCATCTCCATCTCCATCTCCATCTCCGGCTCCGACTCTGGCTCTGGCTCCGGCTTAGATCAGGGTTGTCAAACTGGTGGCCCATGGGCCGGATGCATCACCTGCAGGCCACGCCCATCCCAGCTCCACAAAGGGAAAAAAACATCGCGAAACATCATGTGACACTGCGAGTTTGACACCCATGATCTACATCATCATCTAAAGCTCTCTTGGTAGCTTCCAATAAAAATATAAAATAGAGTTGAAACCAAAAATATCAGTAAGAATTAAACCTTTGTTTTTACTGAAAAACAACAATGGTGAGAGCCTTTTAAAAAGGAGACATCTCCTAAAGACACAGGGAGCCTGTTTTAGAGGCGTTGAGGTACCTAGAAAACTCTGTGTCCTGGGTGGTAGCTGGCAAGAGAAGCTATGGGAATGATAGGATGGGCAGGCCTCCTCTCGTGCAAAAGAAGGGACTCTCAGATGATTAGGAAGCATGTTATAAAGGTAATAAAATGTACTGAAATACGTGGTGAGACAGGGAGAAGCATAATGTTTTTGCCTTAATGAGGAAGTTTCTTGGAAATGCTGCATGAGAGATGCAGTTTATGAGAAAGGATAGCTCCAGATTAGTCATCACTGCTGAGGAATAGGACTCTTTTCTCAAGCTCCATCATCAAACTCCAGGCTAGGAAAAGCTACTTCTTTCATCTGGCTTTAAAAGGGGACCGCAAAATCTCTCTCATTACAAAGCCGAGTTACTAATTTTGTTTCTAATTCTGGGCAGTTCTGCAGGATAAACTCCCAGTGTTAGCCTGCATCTCAGCATTGAAGTGAGTCAGGCATTGCAGGGAAGAATTACAAAAATGCTGCATTCAAATATTCATGAGAATCACCAGTGCTTATTTGAAACGATAAATCCTCACATTTCTTTTGTGCATACCTAACAGTTTCCTTATAGCATCCCATCTTTTGGCCTGGGCTTTATAAATACAATAACAGCTCACATATATGCAGGGTTGGGATTATGTATACAAATGTGGGTTGCAGTATGAGAATAAAGACAAAATGATTCCACATTCTCAAGTTTTGACTTGCACATATGTGCCACGGAGATTGGTTCATTTTAGTAGGGAACCACAGATAACTCTATCCTTACATTATTGTTATTGTTATTGTTATTATTATGGTTTCCTCATTACAGTGTCACCATGCTGACTGATTTTGAAAAAACTAAGCATGGTTGGGTATGGTTACTACTTGGACTATGTACTAGACCAGCAGCCCGCAGCCTTTTGAGCCCTAGGGACCGGTTCCATGGAGGAAGGTTTTTCTGTGGACCGGAGGGCGTGTAGTTTTGTATGCTGCCTGCATCCCGTGGATGGGGCTTCACTTGTTTGCATGGACCGGTTGCTGGCATGCCATGGACTGGTGTCAGTCCACGGACTGGTGGTTGGGGACCTCTGTACTAGACCAGGGCTCTCCAAACTTTAAGAGTTGTAGACTTCAATTCTCAGAATTCCTCAGCCAACCATGCTGGCTGAGGAATTCTGGGAGCTGAAGTTCACAAAGCTTCCAAATTTGGAGACTTCTGTGCTAGACTGAAAATATTCTAGAAGAAAGCCATGGAAAACCACTTCTGAGGTTTTGCTGAGAGAGCAGAGACTATTTTATCTTTCCCTTTCCTTTTTGTACAGCATTTTTATCAATATGGAAGCTACTACATTAGTTATCAGGTACTATTAGGAGCTCTGGACCTACATGAATAATCCATATTTGAGATAACTAACATTCCTTTGGGAAAAAAAAACCCTTTGTATTGATTCTTCCCACCTGGTCTAAAGCAGCTTTTTTATTATTAGCCCAATCTGAATGAAGGAGCTGTGCTCCTGTACTTTAGAAGTGTGACTGGACTTGCTGTTAAGCCAGTCCTATCAAGTAAAAGAAATTTGATCCTACTTTCTTTCTCTATTTTCCTTCTATAAGAAGTTGCTGGAAGAAATATCCATCTGGTTCAGTTCCAAGCCGGGAGAAAGACACTGGAAACATGGAGGCTGATTGGAAAGATAGTTTAATGATGAAGCAGAACCACATGTGATTCTGAGCAGCTGACCAAAATGGAGTTGAGAGTGGAGGGTTTAATATCTTCTCTTTGGCTTTGCACTTGAGCTTCCTGTTCCTGGCTATTGTCAGACTCCCATGGGGCCATGTAGGGGTTATGTAGGGGGGTCACAGCTGGCAGAGTACAAATCCTAGGTGTTTCTCTGAGTTTGGACTGCTCTGAAGGTGATGCAATGAAGGGGCTTGTGTTCTGAAAGGGTGTTGGGTAATTCTTATTGTGGCTTAATGGCTTTCATTCTGTTTTGGCTCTTGAGTGAGTGTATTTCCTTATGAATAGAGCTATCTAGCTATCTTCTTTCAATAAGCTCATTATCTCTTAGGTGCTTTGGACTATTAAGGAAAGTGGGGGTTGCTTTCTGCCTCTAAAAAAACATGTTTCTCAATTTCTCCCTTTGGGAAATATAATAATCTGCCTTTTTAAATATTCCTTAAAATATTTCATTCTTTTAGTAGGGGGGTTGGCTTCCCACAAAGTGATGAACATCTTTGAAGGGTCAAGTTGCATTTTGCCACTTGGTTTATCAAATACCTGAAGTGAGCTTTCCCAGCATGGCCTCCCTATCTCAGTTGGAACTGCAATTTTTCAGGACAAGCAGTCCTTGAATTATGACCTCATTTGAGTCCAAAATTCATTTGTTAAGTGAGTTTTGCCCATTTTATATTTTTCTTGCCGCAATTGTTAAGTGAATCACTGCAGTTGTTAGTAACACAGTTGTTAAATGAATCTCGGTTGCAAAAGGTGATCACGCGATCCCAAGACACTGCAACCATCAGAAATATAAACCAGTTTCCAAGCATCTAGTTGTGATCATGTGACCATGGGGATGCTGCAGTATTTGGAAGTATGAAAAATGGTCATACTGTAAGTAACTTTTTTCAAACAGTTGAACAGTCACTAAACAAACTGTTGTAAATTAAGGACGACCTGTATCCCCAGTCAGTGTGACCGAAGGCTACTGGACAACTGTGAAAGTTACAATCCCAACACACTTAGAGGATGCCAGATCAAGAAAGACTGTTTTGAGTGCACGTGGGTTTTAAAGCTTCGGGAATTTTCAGATTAAGGGAGAGGAATACTTGTATAGCAACCTTGCCAATAAGGCAAAATCACTACTCCCTTTTGTCATTAATCCGTTTCAGTGCAGATTCCCACCTCCCCCATAGCTTTGGTCTGATAGCTTATTCATCTCTTTATTATTTATTTCCCTCCCACATCTCCAAACAAAATCCACATGCATGCTGATTTGATTCTGCATTGCCACAAAACAACAGCAGGAAGCTTTTTAGTTGCCATTCGATGATGCCATATGAAGTCTGACATCTCTGAAAAAGGTTACTATTTTTGTTTAAGGAGGTTTTTCCTCTTATCTATTTTTCACCCACACTGCATTTCCTTTTCAAGAAATCCAACGTTTGCTGAAATGTCTTTCGGGTGGGATTATAGATGGTCAATCAAGATCTTTATTGGAGCTTTTCTAGTCAGTGTTCATTATATCAATTCGTTGATAAATTTGATTGCAAGTAGCTTTAAAACACAAGACATTTTGCTAGTTTGAATATCTAGATGCATTTCCTTGGATGCCTGGAGTGTTGCAAAAGGAAATACAGGTACCCGACTTATAACAGTTCATTCAGTGACCCTCCAAGTTATACGCCATATAACATATGACCATTTTTCCACACTAACAGTTGCAGCATCCCCATGGTCACATGATTAAATTTCAGATGCTTGACAGCTAACTGGTATTTATGACGGTTCAGTGTCCCCGAGTCACGTGATCCCCTTTTGCAACCTCCATTGACAAAGTCAAGGAGGAAGCAAGATTCACTTAACAACTCTGTTACTAACTGCAGTGATTCATTTAACAACTATAGAAAAAAGGTCGTAAAATGGGGCAAAACTCACTTAACAGCTGTGTTGCTTAACAACTTAAATTTTTGGCTCAATTGTGGTCGTAAGTAGAGAATTTCCTCTATTTACAACCTGATCAAGCCTTCACATATTACCCACAGGATATGTTGTGAGGTCTCTTCCACTGCAACCAACAGTTCCTCTTCTTTTGGATAGGGCAGACTTCCCCAATCTGGTCTCTCTGAAATATTTTTGATTCCAGATCCCATAAATCCTCATCAGAATGTCCAAAGGACATATTTTCTGTGCCTTATGGGAACTATGGCCTAGGTCAGTGGTGGCCAACCTGTGGCACGCGTGCCAGAGGTGGCACGCAGAGCCCTCTCTGTAGGCATGCACGCCATCGCCCCAGCTCAGCTCCACCGCGTTTCTCCGTGGCGTTTCTCTCTGTCATTTGCAAGGAAACAGAAGTTTCCCTGCAAACGAGAAAACAGAAGCTCACGAAAGAAAAAGATCTCACCTCTTGCAGAGCTGCCGGTGTTGGGATGCCCTGCCTCGCACTGGCCAACTGGTCTTTGGGTGTCTGCCGTGCATGTGTGCATGCCTCCTGCTGGCCAGCTTTGGGTCTTTGGGTCTCTACTGCACATGCGCGACCACGCAAGCATGCTCACGTGCCTTGCAGTTTGGGTATGTGGGCCACTCAGTGCCTAAAAGGTTCGCCATCACTGGCCTAAGTGAAGAATGCCAGATTGGGGAAGATGGAAAGACAGGGATTACAGCTCAATTACATCAAGCAAGTTGGGCAAAATTTGGCAGCAAAAAGTGACGGGATATTCTGTCAATATCATGCAAATGGGTGGAGGCTGGATTTCCACTGTTTTGTTTATTTGGGATTTTAAAATACTTATTCGTCTTAAAAGATGGGTGGAGGATAAAACACATGAAGAACAGTTGCAGGGATTGGTTATGCCTAGTCCAGTGAAAAGAAGGACTAGGGGTGACATGATAGCAGTCATGCAATATTTGAGGGGCTGTCACAAACCAAAGCACCAAAGAACCTGAAGGCAAAACAAGAAGCAATGGATGGAAACTAATAAGGACTGAACCAACCTAGAACTAAAGGAGAAACTTCCTAAAAGTGAAAACAATAAACCACTGGGAAGGCTTGCCTTCAGAAGTTGTGGGTGCTTCATCACTGGAGGCTTTTAAGAAGAGATTGGACAGCCATTTGTCTGTAATGGTATAGGGTTTCCTTCTTGAGCAGAAGATTGGACTAGAAGATCTCCGTCAGGGTAATGATGATTTAGTAGCTGACCAGCTGCTGTAATGTAATGCTGTAATACTGTAATGATGTAATGATGGTGCAATGGTAGCAATGAGTCAACAGGGTTATTTGACTGCTACCACTTTAAGAGGCTGTAATATAAGGGAGACCCTGTGAGGGTGTATGTCTCTCCCCCCCCCCCCCCGTGTACTTCTGTGGTGTAGCTGATTACTGATTGCTGTTTGTTCAAGGCTTGTATCAAAGTACTTGTATGTATATATGCTTTTGTAGGGATAAAACCACTATATGTAAATACAAATCTGTGTGCTGTATTTGCTCCTGGGTTATCTCACCAAGTCACACTGTGCGCACTCTGACAATCTCCAAGTTCCCTTCCAACTCTGCTATGCTGTTAAAGGTGTGCTATGACTTTGCAAGAGTTTACATTTAGGTTTTGTTAGTTTGCTTGAGGGAAGTAAGAGAAAACAGTGCCTTGGTTTTCTTGCGATTTTCCTGCCAAATGGGACATGAGTTACTAAGGACATGAGACATGATTTCAGTCATTTGCTGAAGATGCAATTTTAGAACTTGTTCAGAAGGGGAGGTAGAAGCTACAAATGGTCTGTAGGCATGGATTGTCCACCCACAATATATACAAGGGGCACATTTTCAAACCACAATTACTGTATCTCCAATGAAAAGGAATCTGTAGCAGACTGTTTTCAGCACTAATGGTCAAGAAACTTTGCCAACCTTGCATATTTTGGTGGAGGCTTTTAATCTTGATTTCCTCATGCATTTACCTTCCCCTTGAGAGAGTGTCTACATTAGTGCTCTTCTCCAAAATCTGTTCCTCCACTCCACAGTTCCTCTTCAACCAGAATTTAATTAGCTGTAGTCCCTTGGACAAGACATGAAGACAATAACTTTTTCAAGGAAAAGGAATTGGAAGGTCTGCCTTTTGTCTCCCTGGCATTATTAAAATGGAGGAAATCTAAAAACTGGTTCCAAATATCATTTGTTGAAAAACCAAGGAAGCCAGTTTGTGAAATGGGGGAGGGGAGGAATTAACTGATGAATGAACTCTCTCTTTGTGAACTGCTTGCTCAGCTCTAATGAAAACTTCAGATTTCCATCCTGATGCCAGCGATCCATTAAATTACAAGTCCAGTCCTGTCCACCATTCCTCCCCCGTTTTTTGTGCTGTAATTTGTTGAGGTTGCTTTTTACTGGCACATAAGGAGAATCTATTTTGAACTCATCTGGTTTACAGGTATCTGTCAAAATTCTGAATTTAACTAATTATTTTTTATTTGTCCAGTCATTCTGCCAAGCTTCATTTGCAAAACTGAAAGGAGTGGAAGGGAACCAGGTCATTCATGTCTGGCCTTTCTTTAACTTGTACTCTTTCCCTTTTTTGCTTCCTCCCTTCCCCTCCTACCATCAACAGTGAGTGTTTGTGGTAAAAATCAAATAGGTGCTTCCTATGTAGAACATAAACAAGGAGAGGAAACATTTAAATTCCTGGATGGAAAGGATGGGAATTCAACATGGGCTTGGCAGGATCTGGGCAGGAATTCTCATGCCATCCCAGAAAACAGCTATCTAGCATAACCTTGTAAAGAAGTTGTAATGTTAACTTCTGGAAGATGCTGAAAAAAGCTGACATCAAGAATACGTCTATGGAGGTTCTCAATCATCCAGGTCATGGTTGTCTCAAAAGTGCTTTTTTTTTCTCCAAAAGGCAATTGGATTTTCTTGTTGTTTTTTTAAATGTTTTGTTTCCTCTCCAAGATTTCTGAAGAAACTTCTTTGGTGTGAAGTGAAATGTTTTCAAAGAAAAAAAAATAAACCAAGAAAGTCCAGTTGCATTTTTTTTTTTTAAAAAGAGCACCTTTGGACATCAGCAATACTACTAGGTTGATCTGTATAAATCAACTTATGATGTTGAGATGTGGCTCTGTTTCTATTCTATGGACAGAATAAATATTGGACAGTCATTTGTCTGAACTGGTATAGGGTCTCTTGCTTGAGCAGGGAGTTGGACTAGAAGACCTCCAATGTCCCTTCTGACTTGGTTATTCTGCTACTTCTGTTACCTCCCACCTCGCTGAGTGGGAGAGGCTTGTTTGAAGAGTTTTCTCTCTCTTTCTAACTGGTTAAGCAGGGAAGGAAGGATTTATCTGGAAGGTGTCTCCCCTTATGCTACTGGTAGTAGGAACTGATGAAGAAAAGAGAGAAAGCAGGTAGGTGGACAGAGCTGGAGAAGAGCAAGAAGAAACCTTTTGCTGCAGAGCTTGAGATTATATCCTGTCCATTCAACATGCGGGCTAGGCTGTGCACTGGATTTTACTTCAGCACTGCTACAAGTATTCCTCGACTCACAACTCACAACTCACATTGTTTAATGTTATGATGGCCCTGAAAAGTGGAATAAAAGCCTCACTGCATGTAAAGAAGTTGCTGCAGAGAACGGAAGATGTTATTCGGTCCCTTCTTTAATAATATGTGTACAGGGTCCCTTTAGTTTGTTTGAACGTGGAGAAGCATTTCAAACCATCACATCCCACACTTTTGGTCTTAACTAGTGCAGATTTTCCATTCCTCCTCCTGCACATGACACTTGAAAAGCTCACATACAAATGGTAATGAGCAGCTGAAATACATGAAAGAGGAAGGAACTGAAAATAAAACTGACAGAATCATCATCGTGCCTTTATACAAACCGGTGGTACAAACCATTAGTGCAGCAACACTAGAAATACTATGTACAGTTCTGCTTTTGATACTTCAGAAAAGATACTGCAGGGCTGGGAAAGATGCAGCAAGAGAAATTAAATGATAAGAGCAAATAAACCAACCATTTGACACCAATGACTGTCCAGTCCTTTTTAAAAAGTCTCCTGGGATGGTGCACCCACAATTTCTGAAGGCAAGCTGTTCCATTGGTTTATTGTTCTCACTGGCAGGAAATTTCTCCTTAGGTCTAGGTTGCTTCTCTCCTTCATTAGTTTCCACCCATTGCTTCTTGTCCTGCCCTCAGGTGCTGTGGAGAATAGCTTGACTCCCTCTTCTTTGTGGCAGCCCCTTAGATATTGGAACACTGCTATCATGTCACCCCTAGTCCTTCTCACATAGTACATGATGAAAATCCACCTCTTTTTAATGGGTGTGCACAAGGTTGAAACTAATGCCTTGGACTTTTCGGAGCCCCTCTATAGATGCCTCAAAGTAAGGGAACAACCACATTTAGGACCTCAATAGAAGAGAGGTATGTATGAGAAAGAGAAAAGATTATGTTGGGATGAGTATCAGTATATTTTGTAATCTTTACCACCTGCCAGCTCCCCAGAATAAAGAAGAGGAATATTTTTAATAATATCTTTATTTCACTTAGCTGGGCCCCTTGTATGGTTAAAAGTTCAGAAATCTGTTTGTTTTAATCCTGTTTTCCCAAGCAGACCTATTGCTTCAGTTTCAAATTTGTGATGCTGATGATACCAGCAGAAGCCAATGCTTCATCTTGTGGCTGGCAGTGCTAAAAATACAATCCTCTGTGGAACTTACTTATTTCATGCTCTGAAGCGCCAATCATGTTTGTTTGAAGCAGGAAAACATTATGAAGTTAGCACTTAGTGCTGCTTAGGCACACTTTGGAAATAATTTACCACAGGAAAACAAATAATACTCACGAGAAATTGTGGGCTCCTGGCATGAGCAGTAATATTTATCAGCTTGCATTCTTTAAATATGCAGGAGTTGCTGACTGCCTTTGGTAATTGCTTCCTAACCTACATTTTAAAAAAGATTTCAAAAGGAGTTACTTTAGGAAATTGGTGCCCTAGGACATTTTTAGATGGGCTGTAGGAGGTTAGTGGTCTTCCTTTTTAAAAGCAGGATCCTGTGACTTTAAATGTCCCACATTGTTCCCAATGTTGTGCAGATCAGGAAGATTATTCAATGTATATCTTCACAACGAAGTGCACCATGTCCTTGCCCTATGATGCTCCACTTAGATTGAGTTGGAGTTGTTCAGAGAGCCACTTCAGCCTTTTTTTGGAGGAAATTTCTCTTTTTTTTCTCCTGATATTCAGTATTTGATCTGAAGTTCTTGTTTACTTGCAGTGAGGTGCAGAGGTATAGATATTTCTGTCCAAACAATAGATCATCTTTGTGATGAAAGATCTGCCCCTTCTTCCATGCTTGTGCTGTCATAGCACGGATTAAAAAGGTGTTGTGTTTTAGTTTGGTGTTGCTTTCCTTATTTCTATCCCCCCCACCCCCAAATCTCTGGATGTGATTATATAGTTCATGGAGTGGGAGCAACTTCCAATCCTCTACCAGCTTTCCCCTTGAGTTTGTGAGAATCTGTTGGGAAGCATTGAAATCCCTTCCTTCCTTCCTTCCTTCCTTCCTTCCTTCCTTCCTTCCTTCCTTCCTTCCTTCCTTCCTTCCTTCCTT
>JANHFL010007417.1:2646-14970 GCA_032468155.1 Oxyrhabdium leporinum
TAGTCCAACCCCCTGCTCAGGCAGGAAACCCTATACCATTTCAGACAAATGGTTGTCCAATCTCTTCTTAAAAACCTCCAATATTGGAGCATTTACAACTTCTGGAAGCAAGCTGTTCCATTGATTTATTGTTCTCACTGTCAGGAAATTTCCCCTTAGTTCTAGTTTGCTTCTCTCCTTGATTAGTTCCTATCCATTGCTTCTTGTCCTGCCTTCAGGACAAGATACATAGAGTTCTAATACCAGAAATATTTTTATTAACAAATGGATCACTGAATATCAATCCCAAGTTCTCTCCTGAGGTACAAATGACCTGTCTCAAATCTGATCATTTGTACTTTGGGCACATTATGTGAAGAGGCAGCTCTCTGTAAAAAGCTCTAATGCTGGGAAAGGTGGAAGGAAAGAGAAGAAGAGGATGACCAGCAGCAAGGTGGATGGACCCAGTTTCATTGGAGCATCAAGATCGTTACAGCAATGATAGGCGGACTATTGGAAGTTCTGAAGACCATTTATGGAATCACCAACAGGATGACACATAATCAATTCATTAATCTGCCCTGCTTTTATTATGCTGTATTTGATTTCTAATCTGTTTCAATTAGTTGGGCTAGCTAGGTAATTTGCTTATTTGAATCCATCTAAATTCACTCAAATATTGAAGCCTCAGAGCAGAGAAGAGGGAGGGAAAAAAATCCTAACTCAGCTCCTGGCGATATAGCGATGAAATATAATTGCACCTATGGAAGGAAATAGCATGCTAGGAGAGAGGGAGAAAAGAGTGGTGGAGGAAATCAGTTTCCCCCTTCTGATAAATTAGCTATGTGTTAAGACACACCTTCAGCAGCACCTAGAAGTGCTAAAAGAGCAAGCTTTGGTCTGCTTGCTGTTCTTAAAAAATACAAAGCAAGCTGACACAGCCATCAGATGATGGTGAAAATTCACAAGATTACACCTGTGGAAGGAACTTTTGAATTGGGAGGCGAAGATGACCTTGATGAACATAACTTTTCTATGTATCAGAGTTTTCTTCTCCTTTGTTGAAAACTTGCAGAACTTTAGGAAGGAGATAATAAAAAAAAGAACATGTGAATATGCCAAGAAAGAGAAGGAGTGCTCTGTTTTGTAGAGTGTCAGTTGTAGGAATGTTTAAGCTCTGGAACTTACTTAAGACCAAAAGAATAAGATAGATTAGCCCCAAAGTCTATCTGGAACTAATATCCTATTCACCACAAAACCAAGAGAGATGTCTTCAGAATGTGAAGATGAGCTTTGTCCTGGGCAAAAAAAATTCAAAGACTTTTTTTTTGAAGAGAGACTAACCAAGCCAGAGGGAGGAGTCAAATGGGGAATTAGTCTGGAATCCCTATGTGGGCACAAGAAGGCAGAGTCTGACATCTACTTGAATGCCTTTGAACCTCATCTAGACTGACCCAGGTACAAACCACCAGTCTGAGAAGATTCCTGTGTGATAGGTTTGAGCAATAAAGCAGCTAATTGTACTCTTCCTGTGTGGATCTGGTTGTTCACACCTGACAATCTTAGCCTCAGTAGGCTCTCTATAAATAATCAAACGGGGTGGATAGCACCTCAATGCCGCACACAGTTTGGCTACAATTTTCAATATTAAGCAAATATTTATTTCAATGATAGAAAATGGTTCTTTTGTGTTGTGATAGCAATAGCAATAGCATAGAGACTTATTTATCATTCCACAATGCTTTCTGAGTGGGTTACAATGTCAGCATATTGCCCCCAACAATTGGGTCCTCATTTTACTGACCTTGGAAGGATAGAAGGCTGAGTCAACCTCAATCCCCATTTGAATCGAACTCCAGGCTGAGGGCAGAGTTAGCCTGCAATGCTGCATTCTAGTCACTGCACCACCATGGCTCTTCTCATGTAATGCCCCATGTTTTTCAGTTCCTTAGCATCACCATTTACAGGGAACCTTGTGAAGACTTTCAACCTATTCAGAAATTGTTTTGAATTGTCCAATCCCCACTTTACCCCACCCAAGTTTCACTTTATTGTTTCTGTATTTGTTCCCTTAACTGGAAACTTCGACGGACTTCTAAAAACCAAGATCTCATGCGATTTGACTCATTCGTACAACTTGTTGAAAACAGACTTTTTGCAAGCACAAAATGTGCATTCAAAATGTTCATGCAGGCTTGGTATTTGGACCCTCTAGAAAAGAAAAGCTTTTAGAATAGTTGGTGAATTAGCAACCATAAAAAAATGGCTAAATAAATTCATAAATTTGAATAATAGGTAGAAAGCAGCATCCAGATATTTGATAATGGCATCCCCCCACCCCCATATTTGGCTAGAAGCTGAAGATCAAAAGTACACATTAATCTGCATATCTGCAAAATTGTTTTCCCATCAATCCATTAAAAGCCATTTTTGCTTGCCAATAAGAGAGAAAAAGGAAAGTATTTCCAGAATGTAAATTTTATAACCTGAGCACCATTGGATAGAAATCTCTTCCTCTGGTCTCCATCCAACTAGCTTCTGATGAGGGAAGCAAGTCCATGAAGAAGTCAACCAAAGATAAGTTCAAATGAAAGAAAGTTTAAAAAAAAAAGGCTTGTAACTTTTCTACGCACTACCAGAAATATAATGGTTGCTTAACTCTGGGATCCAAATGTTGTTTTTTTAAACATGAAATTAAATTCTCCTTCTCCCAGTATTTATACAACTTTTGGGGGAAGTCAAGCCTACATTTGCCTGCATTGGCACAGTTTTGGAGAAGTTCATAACTCACTGCCTTTTGATGTTTACCCAAGTATTAAATAACCTGACACGTAGCAGCTACAGATTAATCTTGGAAAAGAAAAACAAAGCAAGTCCATTTAAACACAGAGATTACACACAGATGAAACAGAGTTTTCATTTCACATTAAGAAGCCCTGTGTTTGTTTATAAAATCCCTTTCCTCCTCAAGCTCAGCTCTACAAGACACCATCTCATAAACCCAGAAGATGGTCTTACTGCTTCTTAAATCACTTGTAGTCCATAACCATATGCTTTAGTTTTAACCGATGAAAGATATGCATCACTCAGCATTTATCTTCAAACCCAAAAAGACATGAAAACCTCTGCCGTGATTTTGAATAGCATCAGGATGGCAAAATGCTGCTTTTGTTATCATGGTTTATTTGACAAGCTATTATAAAAGCCATGAGAAATGAGCCTAATTCCAGCTAATTAGCAGGAGAGCATTAGCTAAGAATAGAACCCAGAAATATAAATAAGCAAGTTATAAATCCTTGACAGCTATGGTAATAGGTTATACATTCTTCACCAAAGAATAGAATATATTGTTTTCAAGTACACAGAATGCTTCTTTGTTTTAGTCTGTGCATGCATACCATTACAGGAACAAAAACTCCATCATTTTTTTTGGGTGATACGTACTCTCTAAATGTCACAATGCAATTCTCCATTCAAAACTTGGGAACAAAAAATAAAGCTCACACCAAAATATAGTCATGAGTTAAAATAAAATGCATTATGCAGTTGTACCTTGGTACTTGGCCATTGGTTCTGGGAAGTGTGATGAGTATTCAAAAGGATGAGTTCCAAACAAACCAGGTGACTTATCAGGTGACCTTTTGTTTCCCACGGGAAGAACTTTCTGTCTGTCTCTTTTCCTAAGTCAGCAACCTTTCCAGCAAGGCCAACTTCCTGTCTGCCCTCTGTGGCCATCCTCCTCCTTTTGCAGTGACCCTCCCAGCATGGCCAACTTCCTGTCCATTCCCACATTTGTCCCCCTCTTCCTATAATAGCATGTTGAGTATTAACCAATGCCAAGTACTGGAACAACATTTTCACATCAAAATGTGTTGAGTACCAAATTTGACGAGTGTTCAGGGTGGAAGAAATTGCTATAAAGTATGGGTGCTGTTAGAAATGGGCATTTATATGTGTACAATTCGTTTCTGAACCTTAAAATAATTGAAAATTATACCTAAATGAAGCAAACAGAACTCAGTTCAGGGAAACCACAAAACAGAAAGAAACCTAAATTCATAAATAGGTTTTTCTTTGAATGCGGTTCTGAAAATGGTTTCTTCCACCTTCTACTGCCTGAAATGGGTCATGTCTTTTTTTTTTAAAAAAAAAACCTTTTGCTTCAAACTGACCTAATTCTAAAAAGATGCCAGAATTAATTAAATAATCTCTCCATATTACATGGAAGGAAGATCCAATAAGATACAGAGTCAGAGTCAGGGATTAGTTTCAGTACTTCTCTTGAGTTACTGCCACATTTTTTTTGTAAATCCACTTAAACTCAGTAGTAATCCTGGCTACAACTACCAGAGCTGATCAGTTTAAGGACTGGTTATAAGCAGTCTGTTTTGTTTTAGAGACACCCACCTTCTATTCTGATCCAGCCCATACACAGTTCTAATCCATTTCAATAAAATCTATCAAACATGGCTGGTCCCCATGGAGTGAACTAATCAAGTATGGTCTCATCATAACTGCTCTATTTTAGTATCTCTTCTAGTGACTGCTTCCCACCCATCCTTCCTTCTCCTTCTTCATCCCTGCAGATGGCAAGACACCCATTCTATATTATCTCAAACAATTTCAATGGGTGCATTTTATTCTTTCTCCAATTAACTGTGCCTCTTGGCTCTGCTAATTTGACAGCTGTTCCCATCTAACTAGCTGGCTAGGTAAAATGTACACACACACACGCACACACCTCCTCTGCATTTGGCTGTCCTCATCTGGTTCTGTGTGCAGCCTGCAGCAAAGCAGTGTGGTCTCTTTCTTAATCATGTAAAATGAGTGGATAGTCTGCCTTCCACCCCCATTTGCACAAAGGTGGTCCTCAATTTGTGTCCAGAATCCATTGCCTAGACTACTGTGTTCTGAAAGCTGATGTTGATCTTTAGAACATATTTCTTTTAACAGCTCTCTGTACGATGGATCAATGACTTCACATGCCTTAAGGCAGAGCTGGATAAATTTCACTTGTAGAAGACTAATAGATGATGGGTTCCAATAACATTAGGACTATCTGAAAAGCAAATAATAGGACTGGGAATTTTGGAAACACTGCACTAGAAATTCTATAACTCTCTCTGAGTTGAGATATCAGGATTCCAAGATGGAAATAGCACAAGTTTGTTGCAAGGTATAGACATATAAGGGAAAACCAATCCTTGTCTATGCTTTCTTCTGAAACTGAAACCTAGCCTAACCAGTCAAGTTGGGAAGCTATGGATGGGAATATAAACATGTGAATTAGAAGGGGTTTTTCTTTTGCTGTTCAAGAAGCAAACAATAAAATAAATAAATTTGCATTGTATGTCATGCTTCTGGATAAGTAAGAATATTTACCACCGGTAGTGCTTTCTGGCTCTTAAAGTGGTAAGTCCAGACTTTTGCTGAACTATATATTTTTGGTATTTCCCTATTTCGGATGTCAGTGCTGCTCAGATATTATTTATTGTTAAGGCATTTGCCATGGGATTCCTTTTATCTTCTTTCTTATAAAACCTGACCTTACTCGCTTTCGTCTGAGGTAGTCAGACTACCTGCTAATATTTTCATTCCAAAGAAAATTTCTTTTTTGGGGGGGGAGGGGAAGGATAAAGTAGAGAGGTAAAGAAGAGAGGTTCATCCCTGCTGTGGCAAAAAAATATATGCAGGAATCAAGCAAGATCCACAGATAGGGTCAAGTCCTGATGGAAATGAAACACTGTGCGTAGGAGATGATCAACTCTACCAAGTTCAACCTGAGACTCCATTTCCTATTTTCCAGCCTGTGGTGTCTCCTGTCTCATTAATGAATCCAGTTTGTTCTTTAAAACAAAAAAACAAAAAAACTCCCCACAAAACCCCTTGTTTGTATTTTCATAACCATTTTACCTCATAGATAATACATGGATGTCAGTTTTCCAAATAGGCAAGCTCTTGCCAGTAGATTTTCTTAAAATAGTACATTTTTCTACAAAGCTTCCATCGACATTCACATTTTTTTTCCCTGTCTACACTTTTATTCGGTTTTTGCTAATGAAGCATCCCCCCCTCCCTTTGGAGAAGACGTTCACATTCTGTTCCCTGAGCAAAACATTAACATCTTCCTGTTAGTGTTCCCCAGCTGGTGTTCCAGCTGCCTCGCTGTTTCAAATATTGGAAATAATGCTCTTCATAACTAGTATCTATTGGTGGTTTTATCCTCAGTGAATACTATTTTAAAGATTTCCAAGTTGGCTGTTATCCTTTTCAGGGAAGAAATTCTCTACTGGAGAATACTTCTGTGTTCTGCATTGATTTTAGAGTCTTGTAGGAAAGTACATCTCCAAGAGTCAGGTAATGTTGCCTCCACAGTGACCGGGTGGCCTCTAAATTTAATAAATAAATAAATAAATGGCCAAGGGCCCAGCAATGGGTTCTTTGACAACTCAGAGAGAATAAATACACAAGGAAGTAAGAAGATTGTAAGCTTAATTATTAACTTTAGCAGGAAGATTTAAACAGAAACACGAAAGCATAACATACCAAGCCAAATGATCACAAAGGTTTGTTGGGCAGTTCCAGGGGAACAACAGAGAGACCCCAAAAACAGCCAAGTTGTGCAGCACACAACACCAGGTCTGTGTCAAAGCTCCTAGCTCAAAGGGCATCGTCAGGCACCAAAACCTCATGGCTCTGTTTCCTGGTACCAGGATTGTCAGACTTGACATTGGCTAGATGGTGCATCTGTGGTGATGGTCCATCTCTAAGGAAGATGGGTAGTTAAGAAGTATGAAACATAAAATAAATACATCTGTTTCTCATGCAAACTGACAGAACCCGGGAATGTAAAGAAGAGCCTAAGAACTACCCAGAGCTAACCTAAATAATCTTGAAGTACTCCTATACCTGTGTAAAGATTCCTACCTAGTCAAAAAAAAACCAAAACCAAGCAAGTTAAGCATATAACTCAGAATGAAGTCTACACTTCTAGAATCTTCTCAATGTGAAGGAGAACTCAAAAGATGTGTTCCTCAAAAGACTGCAATGTCTTCTGCAATGCCACCTGACAAAGAGGCCCATCTCCTTCTCTTGTTAATGGGTCTCTATCATGTGGCCTTTTTCTGTCTTGTCTTCCTAAACCAAACAATTCAAAACTGTCATGTTCTCAGAAGTGAACCAGAATGTAAATTTGGGCTGAGGGATCAAGCAAACAATATCAGTAGGGACAAAGAAGATGCCCAAGTGGGGATGAATTTGCTAGTCAAGGAATGTTCTCACGTGAGTCAAGGAAGCTTCTTATAGTCCTTTCAGTTCAGATGAACCAAGGAAAGGGGTGGTAGGAATTTTGTTTAGGTATTTTTTGCTGAGAATTTTTCCAAATTTGACAGATGTCTATTAAACAGGAAGGAAGAAAAGCTACAATAATGCTGGGGCATTTGTCCACTCTTAACAAGTACGGGATTCAAACTGTGGTTAAGATGAGTTGTCAGTTGATGTAGCTGAACACAAAACTCTGGACTCTTGGATCCTTGCAAGTACATAGCAATAATCTTCCAGAGTCATTCAACAGTGAGATGAGCAGCATATAAATTTAATAAATAGGTTTGAAGAGGGCATCTCATTTTTCAAGGCATGAGACTGGCCATACTACTTAGATGTATCTTTTGGGACTCTAACATCCACAGCTTCTCAACAGTATTTCAGCTTTTTAGGCTTTAATTATTTGTCAAACCATGTTAATGAATTAAATATCCACTTTATAGAGATACATTGATCATCACCAGACAGGAGAGATCTCAACCATAAATCAAATGAAAGAAAGGTGGCTTATTCAGGTTAATCCTAGTTAAACCAGCTAAATTTTTCATCCTATCCCGGAGGCATTTTTTTTTTTTTTACAAAACAGCAGACAGTGGGATGTGAGTTGAATATAATGAGAATAGATGTCATTATTGGTTGAATCCATTCATGAAGAGAGTTGCTAAAAGAAGGGGGAAAGAAAGAAGAAAACACCCTGCAGTAAACAGGGGAAATAGTTTCAAGTTTCCCCTTAAATATCTCTCTGATATACCATCTCCCACTGAGCAAATCAACTCTTTAAGACTGTTTAGCAAAACCAGCCAATTCCAGTTAACCAAAACAGTGATTAAAATTCAGCACCACACCTTCCAATGCTATCTGACTGCTCGAGGTTATGATGGAGTTGGAAATGCTACAAACTGGTAAACCGCTAGAGGTGCAAAAGGAAGTGATTTAAAAACACACACACTCTATATTGCTTTAAAATATCGTAACTTTTACTTCTATCGTGAGACCAAATGAATTCCCAATTTAATTGCAAAGGGAAAAAAGACTGTTAATGGCCAATGAAATTTAGCAAGGTCACTTGAATGTAAAAGAGGCATAAAATTGTATTACGGATAATAATTGGATATTCATGGAATTTATAGCCCAACCTTTATCCAAGGCAACTTCCAATGATCTCTTTTAACAGTAACGGAGGGATGTGATATGAACTTAAAGAGAATGAGGCAGGATTTGGACCCTAACACTTCAATGACTACTCCATGCTACCCCCTCAAAATTTGTGTAGCCCTGTGATTCAGGACTAATAATGATGCTCCCTTATTATTTCTTTATGGGGGCACAATGGCTTGGTAGTTAAAGACACTGAGCTTCTCAGCTGGAAAGCTAACAGCCCAGTTCAAGATCTGAGCAGCGCATGACAAGGTGAGCACCCATTAAAATGAAATTTCATTGCATTCAACTCTCAAAAGATAACCATGATGCCTATACTCACACAAACACACATATATGACACGAGGAACATCACAGTCTAGTTCAAATGTATACATAAACATGGCAAAAAAAAGAGAGAATCTCACGAGTTTACAAGACAGATGGCATAAGAACAAAGCTGTTCCAGAATCTAGTAGTTCTACTGTAGATATTTTGAAACCTCCTCCCAGAGGGGAGCAACAGAAACAGACTGTGAAGTGGGTGTGTGGGGTCTCTAACAATGCTTCGAGCTCTAAGTACATAACACTTATAATCAGTATCCTGAATAATAGGAAGCAAGCTTCCTATAATCTTCTCGGTTGTCTTCACTACTCTCTGTATGGACTTTCTATCTGAGGCACTGTTGCCATCAAACCAAATAGTGATGCGGTTTGTTAAAATTGTGCCTCTGTAAAAAGTGGCCAGGATAGAAGGAGAAAGATATGCTCTCCTCATCCGACACAGGGAATGCAAATGCTGGTTTGCATGCTTGATTGAAGATAACATATGAAGAGACCAAGTCAGATTGTTAGTTATCTGCACTCCCAAATCCTTAATACTACTGACCACATAAAGGACCCATTCCTTTATTTTTATTTATTTTATTATTTTATTTTATTATTTTATCCTTCTGTTTATAAAGTATCTACTTATTTGCTGCACTCATTAGATTTGCACGGGGCTCTAAAGTTAATTCCACAAATGTTTTGGATGCTCATAGAGCACAATATATCTTCTGATACCTGAAGGTAGCCATGTCCTTTCCTAGTCGTCACATTATCCTGGAAAAAGATGTGGTTGTTCTAAAGAATTTCAGATAGGGGTTATGTCACACACCTGCATGCTGCAAAATGTCTTTTTGGAAATGAACACTACATGTTTATGCTGCTCGCTGAGAACTCAAGGAAGTGCACATGATTTTCTTTTCTTTTATCTCCACGCCATGATATAATGTATTCCAAAGCTGAATGGGGTTTGAACTTGGGACTCTTGAATCCAAGACTAAACCTTAACCAATATATCATGCTGGCTCCTTTTTTTTTAAGTCTCACAACAGGCTCATATTCAAGAGGTCAGTGAACTAAATCTAAATGTTCCATAACTGAAGCCAAAATCAATGCTAAACAGTCAAGCATCAAGCTCACACTTGGACACTTATATTGTTGAACAGTGAGGAGCATTTTATGACTTTGTTCAGTGTGAGCCCGGCAGCATGACACACTGTCACATATTCTGAAAGCTTTCCAGGGAAATACATACATTTAGCTGAATTTCTAGGTCAAAAGTATTGGGAAATCACTGTTTTTAAACAGTGCCAAAAATGAAATGTAATGGTGAAAGAAATACAGTACTTTGAAAACAAGCCGCTAGAGACTCCAGATATGAAGTTATCAAGAGCAGTTTGTTGAAACACCATTGTCACTAAAGAGAAAGAAGAACTAAAAGACAATATTTTTTAATAAACCACTAAATCTGCCAGGACAGATTCAGCTACAGAAAACACTCATTTTTGGTGTTTTTGATGAAATGATATTAACTATTGCTAAAGAAATCCATTTTTAACTGAGATGCTCTCACTCAGAGCTGACAGAATTTACACACTTCTGTGCTTCACAAAGGGGAAAAAATACTCTTGTACGTTAAAAATATATGTTTTAGGAGAAATCAGATTACAATCATTGATTTAATCTGGGGAAGCAAAGGCTTCAATTTAATCAAGTAATTTAAAGTAACTCTGGAAAATAATTTGATTTCATTTGAATGTTTAATCAAATACACATATACAATTATTTTAATTTGTATTTCTGAATTATTTGGGGAAATTATGATGTATGCTGAGCATCAGTAGCTACCTCCGAATTGCATTGGAGAGCTATAATTCAATTTGACAATAAAATTCACTGCTCCAATTTGACTTGGAAGGTCAGTTTAGTGAGGGAATTCAGTCAAATCAAATTTAGACCCTGCGTTTTTTTTTAACAAGCCTTATTTATAAGACACGAGGGGCTGATTCCAATCTAGTCTTCCTAAGGCTACAACAAAAAGATTGTGGTATATTATGGGCTGCATCATCTTCTCTGAAGTACCAAATAGGCTTCCAGGATCTTTCCCCAGTTCACCTCCATCCTCAGCATGGTTCCAGAAGTTCCTATCTTTGTAGTAGATACAAAGATACAAAACTCGGTAAACCTGATGAAAATAGGTTGAAAAGGAAAGAACAATACCTACATTTGAGTGGATGGTTTTACGGTTAAGTAATGTTCCTTTTCATCAGTGGATCAAAGGCACGTTCTCCAAAATACTTCATTTTTCATCAGAAATATTTCATAAAAGAAAAGAGAGAGAAAGAAAATAGACTCAGAAAATAACACAGTTCTCAGAACGTATCTGGATTTTGTATCACAAATCCTCAATAATCTCATTGATAGTTTTTCAACTTCATAAGTATCTCAATTAATCAGAGTAGAGTTGAAAGGGACCTTGGAGGTCTTCTAGTCCAATCCCCTGCTCAAGCAGGAGATCCTATACTATTTCAGAAAAGTGGCTATCCAGTCTCTTAAAAACTTTGAATGATGAAGCACCTACAACTTCTGAAGGCAAGCCGTTCCACTGGTTAATTGTACTCACTGTTAGGAAGTTTCTCCTCAATTCCAGGTTGCTTTTCTTCTTGATTAGTTTCCATCCATTGTTTCTTGCCCTGCCCTTCGGTGCTTTGGAAAATAAGTTGACCCCTCCTCTTTCTGGCAGCCCCTCAAATACTGGAAGACTGCTATCATGTCACCCATAGTCCTTCTTTTCTCTAGACTATCCAAACCCAAATCCTGCAACCTTCATATGTTTTAATCCCCAGGCCTTTAATCACCTCAGTTGGTCTCCTTCGCACTTTTTTCCAAACTCTCAACATCTTTTTTGTAATGTGGTGACCAAAACTAGATGGAGTATTTGATCTGAATCAATTTTTTTCCATTTTTTCCAGTTAATCCATTTTCTGGGTGTTCGTGACATCTTGACAACAAACGTATCACATTGATTGAGTTTGGATAACACTTTCAGTGAAAATCTAGCAGGCTATTTTTTGAAGCCCACTGTGACATGTGATCATGGCCATAAACATGACCCATTCTGGTATTTGTGCTATATCAGAGGTATCATATTGTGTTGCTTCTGACACATTGTACCACTTCAGTTCAAAATAATATAGGTCTATGTGAGTAATTGTAAGGCAGAAGTTGAATATATACCTTCAGCTGTGGACCATTTCATTACCTGTCGTCGTTTGAGGGACAAATTATGTCCTGAGTTCATTCCTGATGCTACGCAACAATCTATGGTTTGCAAAGACAAGAGATGGTTCATGATTGGGAATTGCTTTATCTAGTCACAGATAAAGAATGCTTTCTCCACTGTCTTTATTCTGTAGGGTTGTGCATGGCTTCAACAGACAGTTCAGTATTTCATAGGATGGGGAACCAGAAAGTTGTCGTCGTCATCATCATCATCATCATCATCATCATCATCCTCATCATCATCATCATCATCATCATCATCATCATCATCATCATC
>JANHFL010007419.1:26301-37741 GCA_032468155.1 Oxyrhabdium leporinum
CCCGGGGGGGGGGGGGGGGAGAGCAAAGAGCAAAGAAAAGGGGCACTCAAAAGGACTGTGCAGGTGCCGAGCCCCTTAAGATGGGTTGATAACATTCCCCCAAGAACAAAAGAATGATTCATGCCATCGGACAGATCCCCCATTGTACGTGGTTTCCCCCGCCTCACTTCTCCCCAGGGTTTGCTGTTGAATGGGGGCAGTGTTGGGAGATTCAAGATTTAAAAGGCAGATGGATGTAATGGATACCTGTCACCCTGCAACTTGGATTCAGTGCACTCCTCTGTAGAGGGTCTAACCCCCACCAATGCATATTTTGTAGCTGTGGGATGCGCTCCACCCACTCCACCAAGTACTTCAACAGTGTAGCGTTCAGCCAACCTGGCAGCACCTATCGCGAACTGAACAGTTTTATGTTTTCAGTTCTTTGAGTTGTCCCACCAAAGAATTACTGTAAACATATCTTGGGACTGTAACAATAGTGAAGCACAATACTGGAGACATTCAGAGCCTCCATCATTAGATCTCTGCTACGAAAAAGAAATACGGAAGATTGTTGTTATGGAAAAACTGAAGCATAAAGGATGAGAAACATTGGGCTATACTAGAAAAGTTGCCTTTGATTCAACTTGGGGAACACTTATCTTTTTTGTGAAACATCACAGGTCAAATCAACAATTGTTTGCCCTAGTACAAGGCAGTCACCCTTGAGTTCTAGTCCTGCCATAGGCACAAAACATCTGGATGACGTTGGACCTGCCACTCACTCCCTCGCTGCTCTGGGAAGGAGGCAGTGGCAGACCACTTCTGAAAAACATCACCAAAAATGCTACAGGCAGTCTCCAAGAATCACATGTGAAGAAACGGAAACGGAAGAAAATAAACAGGATATACAAAAGTTGCTGGAATTTTGATTTGTTCCTACATCTTTTTAATATTTGTTCGTTCTGTGATATTTTTATATTTTAATTGCTGCTTTTATTCTAGGTTATTGCTTTTAATATTTTAAATACTATTTTTAAATATTTTTTTTAAAAAGTTTTATTTTATTGCCAAGTCTCATATTCCTTACCCTGTATCTGTGATTTGCTTTGTTTTCTAAGTAAAATAAAGATATTTTTTTAAAAAAGAAAACAGTACAATCTTCTACATATTACATTCTACACACAAAGCTTAAAAAAGTGGCTATGCGCTCCCTCTGGGCCTCAGAATGTGTTAAGGGCTCTGGTTCTTGGCTGTCCTGTTAATTGATCAATTATCTTGGCTGCTATTGGTACTTATTTTCTGGATGTTTTTATTGTTTTGTTTTTAATAGTTTTATAAATTGAGAATTGTAAACTGCCCAAAGTCACTTGGTTAAGTTGAAGGAAGGAAGGAATATCAGTCTGGAAATGAAAGCTACTGACTTAAGTTATTCCCAAGAAAATGTGGGCAAGATAGTTTAAAACCACCTGGAGGTTTCCTTAATCATGTCTATAAAATGTAAACTGCACCTGCCCCGGATGCAATAAAAGGACTCATCTGTAAGTTGAAAATATAAATCTTACACTGAAAAGTAGAATAGCTGCCTAATTTTGCTGAACTTTCTTAATCCCTGCAACTTTTAGGAAACTTGCTGTAGCCATTAGTGAGTGGTGGTTGGGAGTTCAGTCATTAACAAAAAGATAAAATTCTAGATTGAGACTGATCTAAATAATTTGAACTATGAGTGAACTTTGATGAAGAGAAATACTAGCATGTTAAGGCTGTAAAACTTTGCAAAAGTACTGAAGGAAATATACCATTTCTTCTAAAAAGGGGGGGGGGAAGTGGGCGTGAGCAGGAAGACCGAAGCAAGCAATATGCAGCTACAGCACTGAGTTCAGGGTTTAAAACTATACAGTTGGTAAAGCACTCTTTTTTTTATCTTGCCCATTGCAGAATTTCTGTGTGGCAGATTTTGCTCTTAGTTTTTCTCTCCTATTTTTCAGCTTTACCCAGCTGGCTGCCAGGGAAAAGAGAGAATTCTTGCCAAAGATCTGAATGAATGACTTTATACCAGGCCAAGGGTTGCAAATTGATACTGGGTGGAGAAGGCAAGGGAAGAAGAAGAAATAAAGATCCACTTCCTGCAAGAAACACTGTTTGTCTGTTTTGTTTATTATTACATTTATGGGCTGTCCACATCCATCACAACTATTACAACTGGGTTCAGACATCATATTAGCCATCATGTTTTTGCCACTTGACTAAGGACAAAACATGGACCGAGCTACTTGATAGTCAGTTAGTGACAAGCAAAATCAATAGAGAAGCCAGCAATAAAATTGCAAGTTACAGTCACATGATGTCTTGCTTAACAGAGATGGAGTTGCAGGTCCCAGTTTTGGTTGTTAAACAAGGACTACCCGTTATGAACAAATCCACTTTACCTTACTCCTTCCTTTCCCATTGCCTTGCTCTATGCAGCAAGTTCTTATTTTAGCTACTATGTTGACTATTGTCAATATGTCCAACCTATCTTCCTCAAAGCTGTTCAAATAATAACATATTCTGTCAGTCCCATGCTTACCTGCAATTCTGAGATTGAGAGAATCTCTTGCCAGGTTAGCTCCATTTCCCCCTGTGAGCAAGCTTCCCCCCCTGCCAGGGGGTTATACAAAGGGAGGAAGGTACTCCGAGTCCATCCCTGCTGGGGTGGGCAGGGGGACATCTTATCAGTCCGACTTCTGACCAGTGTCTGCTCCAGCAAGGTGCCTCCAAAATCTGCCGTGGCAGCAAAGTTCTGTTGTAGAAAAAGGATAAACAATTAGATTCAACTGATCTTGAATAGTTCAATCTAGTCAGTTTGCTCTCTTGCTTACATTACATTAAGCTGAGTTAAGCCTCAATCTTTTAATCAGCTGTTTTAAAAACTATCGGCTGATTGCAGATTATGGTTAGTCATGGAATCAATACATACATTCTAATATCTATCTACTGTCTGTATCTCTTCTTACTATTTGATTATGATTTTTGTAATCTTCCTGAGACTAAAGTTAAAAACGCAAAATTTACAATACAAGAACTCAATATTTTTTTTTAAAACGCAATTGTCGAAATGTAGGAGATGTATGAGAAAAAAACAAAACCAACTAGATTGGGCTTTGATTAATTCAGTGATACATTCACCCACATGCGCGCGCACATACGTGCATTCTTTTTTTGTATCATTTTGGTTAGTTATAAGGCCCCTGAGGAGTTTTAACCAACTAAACAAACTAATACACAATCAGAGCCTGAATGGTATAAATCCTGCAGCCAATATAACTGAGCAGAGCATAGAGTATAGAGCATATAACATGGCAGTGGACGTCACTGTAAAAGAGGCTTATTTTTCCAGTGTTTGTTGGAATTTTAGTGAAGCACCCAGCATGGCTTTCTTGGGTACTGGAAGGGCTGCTCAAGGCCACTCTTGAGGCAAGCTAAACAAACTGCTCAGCAGCCTGCAGTTTTTTTATGTATTTACTTAATATATTTATATGCTACTTTTCCTCCAGGTGTTTAGGGGAGTATACAAGGTGCCCCAACATCCAGTGTTTTTCACACAACCCAATGAAGACTAAGCAACCCAGACTAAATGAGAATTGCTGCTTCAAAGACACCCAGACCTAATGCGCTTCTATGCCTGGGAGTGGATTTGCTTGAGAGCTGAAACCAGCTAGCCCAAAAGTAAACAGGCTTAAGACCAGACAAAAATATTATAAAATGTTGTGAATGTGTGGTCAACCTCCTAAGCTGAGAAAGAGATGGCAAAAGAGTTGTTGCCAATTTAAAATGAGAGGAGATGAAGAAAGAGGAAATCCAGATGATCACCAGATGGCAACAAAGAGTTAGAGGGTTTTACATCAGTTTGCTGCCATCTGGTGACTATTAAGTGCTGAGTTGTCGGCTGCACACAAAACACACTTCTGCTTGTTGCTGTGCTCTCTCTCCCTCTATGCCACCCTAGGCAAATGCTGATCTTGCAGGAGACCACTATCAGGTTTCATTGTTTTAAACTCCAAATGCTGAGTTGAGGCCACTTTTGCTAGTATTGAGTGTTGCAATACCTTGCCAGTCATCCATAATTCAATACAGCGGATTGGGCAAGCTGCAGAGCCCACCAACCAAGGAGTGCCAACTTAGCGGGAACTAGTCTCTGCTGTAGCCCCAGCTTTGTGAAACATTCTGCTGTCGGACATTAGAATAGCCCCAATCCTGTTGGCTAAGAAGGCTTTAAAAACCAGGGCTTTGGGCTCAGAATGTGTTAAAAGCTACATTTCTTGTATTCACTACTAATTGGTTAACTATCTTAGCTGCTGTATGTGTTTATTTCTTGAATGCTTGTACTGCTTTTAATTGTTTTAACTGTTTTATAGTTTTAGAATTGTAAACTGCCCAGAATCGCTTGGCTGAGATGAGCGACTATAGAAATTGAATAAACAAACAATGTCAGTGATTACAGGGGTGGGCTTCAAAAATTTTAGCAACAGGCTCTCTACCTGGTTGCTGGGTGGGCGTGGCCATGGTGGGTGTGGCCTAGGTGGCCTCCTGGACCACAGCGGGGGCGGGGGGGGGATTTTCGCCCTCTCCGAGATCTGGAGGCTTTCCCAGAGCCTCTGGAAGGGTGAAAACGGCCTCCCCGGGCTCCGGAGGCCCTCTGGAGGCCAGAAACGGGCCATTTCTGGCCTTCCCAAACTTCCGGGAGGTCCGTTTTTTGCCTTCTCCGTGCTCCAGTGGCTTTCCTTGAGCCTCCGGGAGGGCGAAAACAGCTCTGTTGTTCTGGATGAAGTAACGCTCTCTCCTGAAGATCAAGTATGATGGGAGGTGCTAGCTAAAGAAAGATCCAGTTTGAAGCTGGGTTTGACATTTTCCACCCAGGGCTGTGGAGAAAAAAAATATCTTCTAGGCTATTCCAGTAAGGAGAGGCCACTGGGCAGTGTCTCAGAATACTGCTGACTGCTCTGATCCTTCTCCCCCTTGGTCATATGCCCCAGAGTGGGGCATGTGCAGACTATTTGTGCCCCAAAACACACAGATGTGCAGTCCTTGGTGCTCTCTGAGCTTGGTTGTTTTCTGACAGACATTTCATTACCCAAACTAGGTAACATCATCAGTGCTAGTAAGGAGTGGGAGTTTGTTGGGGTAAGTTCAGACTTAATGGACAGACTTAACCGTAATTTCAACTGGGAAACTGTGACCATCTTAGACCAAGCCAAGTCCAAAAACACTAGGGAATTTCGAGAAGCTTGGTACTCTGGCAAATTATGCTATCAATAGACACACAGACACAAGCAATATCTACATACTATGCAAAAGAGTCAACAAAAAGGGGAACAAAAAGACCAAAACACCTCTCCACCAGTTATCAGCACCTAGATGAACATAGATTATCTCCAAGATTAACATCAGACCAACAATCAAGAAGTTCCCCAATCAAGGAACTGCCAAACAAGCTAACAGCCCAACCAAAGAATCTCTAAGACCACCCCCACCAACACTGACAGGGCAAGCCACTAGAATACAAACTGACAGCCAACAGCACTCCTTACTAGCACTGATGATGTTACCTAGTTAGAGTAATGAAATGTCTGCTAGAAAACAAGCAAGCTCAGAGAGCACCAAGGAGCCCTCATTTCAATCCTGAACTACAAATATTTTCCTTTATTGGACACACAGATGTAGCACAAGAGAGCAAAACAGAAACACGCAAAGCACATTAATTTATTACACAGATGAAATACAGAAAGTTTTTATGGTCACTAGTGGTAAAAAGGTTGGAAAAAATTCCGGAAGCTCTACTCTGTGGGTTTTCTATACTTTCTTCATTCTTACTTTACTAGTCTCATCTCCTAGCCCAAATAATGGCAAGGGAGATTTCTCTAGGGGGCGGTAGAATGGAACTGTTTACCACTTTCTCTTTCTGGATGATTTTCAGAAACTTTTTTTTTCCTTTTCCCTGCCTCCATTTCTTAGTCCCAATTTGGCAAGGGTGGGATTGCCCATCTGGTCCCTGATAAGCTGCTATGTTTCTTCCCCTTACCTCTGCAGCAGCCCTGTGAATCTGTAGCGTGCAGCTGCCTGGATCAGACATTCATGAAGCCACAAGGATGCCAAGTTTCTTCCTGCAAGAGACAGATAACAACCTTCGTATCAGTCCTAGGGTTTGTCCAGAGAAGTGTTGGAGAGGTGGGGTGTCTTGTCAAGTGCTCATCAATCAAGAGCTCTGGGTCCACAATTTTATTTGTTATTAGAAATGTAAAGAATGGCTGAGATGATCACTACAGGACAAAAACAGTCTGAGGAGAATGTAGCAGAATGCAATAAAAAGAGCTGGAATGATAGTAGCTCAGTCTTTTTTGTCAAGTCAGGCTAAATTCCATGAAGCTGAGATTTCCAGAACTTTGTCTCTGGTCATAACTATTAAAATATATTGAGTTAATTCCATAGCACCTGTATTTTTATTTATGGCAGCATGTTCCAGGGGTTAAAGGAAAGGCTGTCATCTACGAGCTTTTTTCCAAATTGATCAGGCTGCTGAGTGGAAGAAGACAAGCCTTTTGAATAGTGGAATTGTGTTTGTGAAATTACGCGACTTCGCATGGTGGTGCCTATATGATGTTCCATGGCATGTGTTTGGTGTAGTAAGGCTGCAGAACAGATGGGGCCAGAGTTCTGTTTTGGAAATGTTCTTTGTCTTTTAGCTATGGCATAGGTCACATGATGTTTTCGTTAGTTTCCCACTTCAAAGTGGCAGGAAATCAAACCTTATTTTTAGAATTCATGTTCAAATAGGACCTCAAAAACTTAGAAAGAGAAATTATAGGCCACCAGCTGCATTCCTCAATGCAACTGAGCCATGACTTATTTAAGCAAGTTAACCAGTTGGCAGGTTTTACACAGCTAACTACAAACAAACAAACAAACAAACAGTCTACAGTATGTTTACAGTGCTGTGCTTTGCTATGTGAAGCTTGTTTCTAAGTCAGCTTAACTTACCTCATAATGTTATCATGAGAACAAAAATTATGCTCCTCTCTTTCCAAGTTACAATCCTGAGCAATTGTGAAAGAGGTGAAGATATAAACATAATGAGAGTCAGTTCCATGTTTTGGGGGATGTTTGGGCAAGGTGTCTTTAATAGAAGACATTAGAAGAGCCGTGGTGGCATAGTGGTTAGAATGCAGCATTGCAGGCTAATTATGCTGACTGCCAGGGGTTCAATCCTGACTGGCTCAAAGTTGACTCAGCCTTCCATCCTCCCGAGGTGGGTAAAATGAGGACCCATATTGTTGGGGGCAAGATGCTGACTCTGTAAACCTCTTAGAGAGGGCTGTAAGGCACTATGAAATATTATATAAGTCTAAGTGCTATTGATTACTGAATTACTAATATTTTAATTCATCAAGAAAAGCAGTTCTCTGTTTTTTTTTCTCATTCACTGAGCCTATTCCCTCATGGCCATAGTTGCTAACTGCTCCTATTCCTTTGGATTTCTACTGCCTACTTGCTTACTTGTTTGCTTGCTTGCTTTGGGCAAACAAGTAAGTTTTGTGTCATTTTGTTAGAAAAGCTAGATGTGCAAAAAACTTTTTCTTAAGAGGAATGCTGGAGTTGGTATGACTAGTTGAGTTCTGCTCAACTGATCCAAAAATGGTCTTCTAAGTGGAGGGCTTCAGACAAATGCTTCTTATCAATTTTCTATGCTTTAATCCTCCTCCAATTCTATTTTTAACCTTAGTTAAAATAGAAGAAGAGGATGGTTCAAATAGCCAACTCTGAAGGGAAAATATATATCTTTTTGTTGCTCGTATCTATATGGGCCTTTAAAAGAAACATTTTGTGACACTATAGTTGACCTGAACAAATGTATTACCCAACTGTAAATTTCAGAGGCAGCACAAAGTTATTGTAGTGCTTTAAAAAAAAGAACTGTAACAACTTATAGGAAGGCAACCTTACTATGAAAACCAGTTGAACATTTTTAAAATCAGATTATTTTATTTTAAAAGTAGAGGAAGATGTTCCACGAAATTCCAATGCCTAAGAAGACCCACCAAGAAGGTCTTGAAGGATATTTTCAGCAGAGAAGAGAAAATAACCAAGGTTTCTAAGCTAAACGCTATTCTTGATTATTGTATCTCATCATTCCATAACAGAAGAAGAAAAGTCACAGAATACAGTGATGGTGGCAGGATATAGCTGTTTAAAAATCTTAGTTTACAACTCTTGGAACAGTAAATTATTAGCTCTTAAGGTTTAATTAGATGGGGAAAGCCTGGAGAAATTTCAGAAGGCAGAGGAGTTGTTGAATAAGATTTCCTGTGGTTAAGGGTGGAGAACGAATTACTCCCCTTATTACCAAAACCAGAATAAATTATGCAACAAGAGAGAAACTGTGCATTTTTGTGTATATGGGTGTATGTATCTTTGTGTATGAACATGGATGGAAAATGCATAACCTTGCTCTGATATTAAAACACAATCACAGCTACAATGTGCTTGCAGGGGGAAGACTTGGACAGTTTGCACACAGTAAATAGGAAACACAGGCTTAATCACAAGTTGTGAATGACAAATGAGAGGAAGTAGAGAATTGACACACCTAGCTTGATCTCCTATGCCTATTGTCCTTCAGGTACTGCATAGGAGTGCATGTTTACCTTTCTCTGGATATCTTGCTGTTTATCCTAAAAATGTGAATTTAGAGACAGTTTGGTCTAGTGGTTAAGGCAGCAGGCTAGAAAGCAGGAGATTGTGAGTTCTAGTTCTGCCTTAGGCATGAAAAGCTAACTGGTTGACTGGGTTAGTCACCTCTCTTGCACCTTAACTGACCTCATAGGGTTGTCGTTGGGAAAATAGGAAAAGGAAGGAGTGTTAGTTATGTTCATCGCCTGGAGTTATTTATAAAAATAATAAAGGTGGGATATAAATAAATAAATATACAGAGGCTGGGCCTGCTGGGGATGACTTATAGCCCCTATTCACCTCTCCATTTATAGATCCAGTCCTGTTCCTCACAGCAAGATGAGTAACTGACTTTGAATGGCAGTATGGAGGGAGGGAAAACTGTGACATTGAATACAGGAATTGTGTCTGAACTGGAAAAAATGTTATCTTCTTCTTCTTGTGTCATATCTGTCACCGGACGTTGGTGATTCTATTTTTATCAATAACCACACGAAAAAGTGCTGTTGAGTTTTGTCCAAACCAGTCCAAACCAAAAAAAATGTTATACGCTGGCCCATTCCAGGCAATATAATATCCTGGGCTGATGCTGCACTGACAGAGAGAAGGCAAGATCAATCATAATGCTTCTAGATGCACATATATGTTAAGCATACTGTATTTCTCCCATTGGCCAGACTTCAGAAATTTCTCCTCTCTGCTGGGAGCAAGCTCACTGGTACTCTTAACTCTTGAACAAACAATAATGCTCGTGTACCGAGTAGTGGGCAGCAGTGGAGAAGCTCAGCTCAAGGACGAAATAGGAGTACTCCCAAGTACAGTAGGCACACCTAAATTAGAGATCTGGAAAAAAATGAAATCCTTTCATTTTTATGGAATCATTAAAAAAACCTGTAACTTGTAAAGGTCAGCAACCCTGAAATTATCATTATGGTCAGATAAAACATGGGCAAGAGGAATAATGTCCTGATTTCTACACCACTCAAAACAATATGTCAGAGATTCATTTGTGTTTTCCATCAAATTATGTTCATTATTAGGGTATTTGTTTCAAGATTTTATTATTTTTCAACTAAGCCAGACACACAATTTCATTAATATAAGTACATTTCAATTAATGATTGTGCGAATTAAGTTGATCGGTGCGGATTAACAGAAAACTTGCATACAGTGTATGATAAATCAAGGCAATTGTATCTGTTACAAACCCTCTTGAAGAAAACAATTGGCTGGATTCAACAGCTTCACTTTTTAAGTGTACATACTGAAGAGGGCTGCACTGCAGGCGTCTGATTGTGTCTGGCTGTTTTATGAATTCAGAATTGCCTCTTACTGATACTTGTTTCTTCCTGTCAAAAGATCCACACTGTAATCCTTGACTGTTGTGGCATATCCATGAGTCTCTAATTTGAGGAATTATAAAGATTCTTTCAGTGATCTCTTCCTTCACAATTTAATTGTGATTAATTTAGTTTATGTAGCCTTTTTTTGTTGATCCATGCAACCAACTCCTAGAAAGAAGCAGAATGATGTGCTTCACCTGCCTCTTACCTGATATTTTCATTTCCTTGCATATGTTATTGCAATGTGTTGCAAACTATGAGAATTTATCGAAAAGGCAAGGTATAAAATGTTTACATAATATTTTTAAAACTATTATGGCAGCCAGAAATGTTACCCATGAATATCAAGGTATGCAATCTGACTCCAAGCTTCATCTAGAAATAATTAAAAACAAATTCATAAAATAACCCACAATCTCACTAAATTTCCAGATTATCTGTTTTCGATGTGCTTATACAGAACTTGCAAAAAACAAAAACAAAAAGGGAGCAAGATTGCCCCATTCTTATAAAATTCCATGACATCACATAATTTTGGAAGGGAGGTGTGTTTTTTTTTGAGGGGGGAAGGGTGCTCAGAAATGCAACAGACTTATATGGTGGCAATCACAGGTCAAACAAATTTTCCAATCCTATTCTCTCTTTAATCAAGTTCTGTGAAAAGCTGCATGAACAGATATCTCTCAGTATCTCCAAACTAAGTCCTCAGCTATTTGGAAATATCTAGTACTGCACAAATGTATTATACCGGTGCACACATCCTTTTAAAGTCACAAACCTGTCTGTCAGTGATTAAGAAAGTCTCACTTTCAGAACAGTGTTTTCACAAATATTTACCTGAAACACATAACACATTTGATCTGAAACACACAATGCAATTAAAATATATCTGATGTGTGTGATCTAGTGCAGGTAGTCTTCAAGGTTTCTGAACCAAATATCTATTGACAAAACCTTCTACAAGAGAATGCATTTTTTTCACCCATATATATTTAGGATTTTACTGTTTAAATAATTTACTGATTAAATGTGGCTTTAAAAAAGCCCTCACTTAATTAAATATTTTAAAGTATTTGTAGTAAAATTATTTATTAAAAACGCTGATGGAAAATACCATCCAGAAGAGGCATTTCCCATTCCTTATCTGCAGGAAAAAATACCTCTTTTAAGATTGTATCTATTGTGGCATATATTACAGATTAACAGAGTTGGAAGGGACCTTGTAGGTCATCTAGCCCAACCCCCTGCCCAAGCAGGAGACCCTACACCATTTCTGACAAATGGCTGTCCAATCTCTTCTTGAAAGTCTGAAGTGATGAAGCTCCCACAACGTCCGAAGGCAAGCTGTTCCATTGGTTGATTGTTCTCACCGTCAGAAAATTTCTCCTTATTTCCAGGTTAAATCTCTCCTT
>JANHFL010007420.1:17592-28315 GCA_032468155.1 Oxyrhabdium leporinum
TCTCTCCCCTCCCTCCTTCTCTCTCTCTCTCTTTTGACATGTTGGTGAAGTTAGTTCAGTTTCTCCTTTTATAAAACCTGAAATGTATTTTTGTTTTTAAATGTGCATCATCCATCATCTGCATTTCTTACTGCTAAGCATATTTCAGTCTAGCTGCTCCTTGAATTTACAAATGTTCTCAATCCAGAAATAGAGTTCATATATCTTTGTGTCTTTCCATTAATTTCACTGGAAATGGATACCTTGTTTGTTTATCTAGATATAATTTTATTCTTGTTATGTTTTATGAGGGCTTCTCATAATATTTCATTGCATACACATATATACACTTACACTTACTGACAGTGTGTTGTTATAAGCCATTCTGTTTTTGAAACAATACTGAAGTTTTAAATATTGAGAGTCTCCGAATGATGGCCTGGCGTCATATGATGTGGGAGATCCCAAATTGTATTTTATTTCATTTTATTTCACTTTATAGCAGTTGAAGTTGATAGATGCAGTGGAATTATATGGAGAGGATAGATTATCCTGTCCCCCATCTAATTTTCCCCCATAAATTAGTCAGCCCTACCACCCCCTAATATTAACATCACAATAGAAAATATTTTTCTCCTCTTGATGGGTTAACAAGATTTTTTTTTAAGGAGTGATAATTAATAATATAAAAATTAAGCTAGGAAGAAGTTCGCACACAGAGATATTACTGTTTCTGAAATTAAGCCTTGACTGTATACTTTTTTCTTTTTTCTGGCAATCCAACTATGTATCTTTCCTATGTCTAATCTTCATACATGTAGTCCTCACTTAACAACCATAATTGGGCCCAGAATTTTGGTTGAAAATTGTTGCACTCATTAAGCAGGACGCCATTTGACTTGACTCGAATTTATGACCATTTTTATGACAATTGTGATGTGACTCACATGGTTGTTAAGCAGATCCATTCTGCCAGATGGACTTATTTTGCTGGTAACTGGCAAAAAATATCAGAAATTAGCAAATATCACACGTACTACATTTTTCCATGTATAAGACGATACTTTTTCTTTAAAATATTTACCTAAAAATGGAGGGGCATCTTATACACTGGGGCCTGAGAGGAGAACCTCAGTTGAGAAACTGCCGATACCTTATCTCTGCAAACTAGCCTCACGAGCGAAACTTCCTATTACAGAGACAAGCGAACAGGTTTCCTCCAATCATGAGCTTTATGTAACTGACATCAGTTGATGCTGCGGCGAGCATGTAGCCAGTGCCCACATGTGCTAGGGAGCAGTAATGTTGGAGCATTCTGAGCCCATAAAAATGTCAGAAAACAAAAAAATAAATACTGGTACTGGTAAGGAAATGTCTTACTCTGCAAAATAAATGTCTTTTATTTAATGTTTAAAATATTGATTTCTGAATATTGGGTAAGAAAAGTGGGGGGCGGTGTCCTATACATGGGAGCGTCTTATACACGGAAAAATACGGTTACCACGGAATGCTGCAACCAGTTGTAAGTGTGAGCTGGTTGCCAAGAGCCCAAAATGCAATCACATGACTGTGGGAGGAATGTTCAACTGTCATAACTTCAAGGATGAGTCGTAAGTAATATTCTTTGAACTTGTTCAAGCAGTTATTTGACTGGTTATTAACTGAGGACCTCCTGTACATCAGCTTTGATTTTTGTGCTCCCAGGGATAGATTTAAACTTGCCTTATACCTCACTGACTGACTCACTCATATAGACATAGTTTTTAAAAAATTGCTGAGTGTCCTCTTATGAGCACTATGAAGTGGGATATAAGTCTAAGTACTATTGCTACCTTGTGACCACTTTTTCACATCCCTGCACAAATAAAGGCACAAGATGTCAAAGGATACCTATGGCCAATTGGATTTTCTGATATGATTTTATTTTCCTACAAGGCCAGTTGCCTGGATGCTTCTCCTCTTCATTTAATCTCATGACTAGTCCAAAACCTTCCCTTCCCAGAAAAATTACACTGCAATCTTATCACTTAAGTTCCATCCCAGTTGTTATTAGCTTTAAAACAATATTCCACAGTTTGGTTATGAAAGCATTCATGTACCCATGAGTGACAAGTGACATCATGCCTGAAAGCCATCTCCACCCACTCTGCTCTCATTTGTGTGATTGTGACCCCATCTGGAGTGACTTCAGTTTGCTATGGCTTCTTATTTGTTCCAAAGCAAACATGGATATGCTAGGATTATTTAAGAAATGATTTCTTTATTCCACAGTAAGATTCCCACTGTAACCTGATACATTCTGAGAAGTAAGTTCCATTGATGGTTTCTTTTAAGTAAGCATCACATTTCTAGTAACCTCAATATATAATATTGCCTCTCCAAACTAGGCTGAATAAACATAATCAAGCACTTTGTTGTAGGTCTTAAGGAAATCCCTCCCATTACTTCATCCTGATAATCTGGAAGGCCGAGAAATTCCATCACAGATTCAATAGCAAGTGCCAAGCCCTGAAACCCAAGGGTGGTGCTGGGATCAATGTATAAGTAGATCACGTGTTTAATCTCAGAATCCAAACAAGCATGAAGTGACACTATGGAACATCCCTCCGTACTCAAAAATACTCCTCAGGTAGGGTGTAAAATGGATTCCCAATTTAGATGTCTCATATGTCATGCAGCTCAGATGACTGTATTAGTGATCTTAGGTACTTACATTAGATTCACAGGCCGGGGTTAATGGCACTGCCAAGAGTGTTTGCCAAAATCTACATGCAAAAGATAATCTACATATAAGAGACAGACACAACTGAAGTTTTAAGGAGGAAAAGTCATGAAGCTCATATTTTCCCCAAATTTTGCAACAGTGGTTGTTGTTGGGAAATTAGTTCAGTAATAGGAGATAGACATTACAGACAAAACTTCAAATTTAGCTCTTGGCCTCTTAAAGGAATAGAATTTTCAGTGGATTAGAAAAAAACAGAAAATATTGTACTGATGAAGGGAATTTGTACCTATGCAATTAAATAACTATAGAATTAATGTTCAGTACAGTTAAATACACCAAAATTAGTCTGTGTCCGGACCCAACCTTCACTTTGTACTTTTCTGATTTGGCTTTTGGCATAGTGTTCAATAGCCAAGTGCAGTCCTTGTGCTGTGTGAAATGTTGTGTACTCCAATTTCCTGTGATGTTTTATATAGAGAGAGCTTTACAGCCTCATTTCACTGGTTCCTATCATTCCTGAGTCATAGACAGGGGTGGGCTGCTATGGGTTTGCATGGGTTCATAGCAAAGATTCTGCACGGTTCAGCGAACCACCAAATCCCACTCCTGGGTGGCCCCAGCCACTCCATCCTGCCCCTCCCAGGAGTCCCCACGTGGCCCATTTTTGATCCCAGGTAAATACAGGGCCCGCGCAGAGGCTCGGGGAAGGCAAAAAATGGGCCTCCTGGAGGCTCCAGAAGGCTGGAAATGGGTCCGTTTCTGGCCTCCAGAGAGGGTCCGGAGCCCAAGGAGGCTGTTTTCGCCCTCCCGGAGGCTCAAAGAAAGCCTCCAGAGCCTGGGGAAGGCAAAAAACGGGCCACTCAGCAGTTTGGGAATGCCAGAAATGGGCCTGTTTCCAGCCTCCATAGAGCCTCTGGAGCCTGGGGAGGCTGTTTTCACCCTCCCAGAGGTTCTATGAAAGACTCCAGAGCCCGGTGAAGGTGAACCCCCCCCCCGCAGTGGTGCAGGAGGCCGACTAGGCCATGCCCACCATGGCCATGCTCACCCAGAAACCAGGCAGAGAACCTGTTGCTAAAATTTTTGAAGCCCACCCCTGGTCATCGATTATTTTTGCTGTTACTTAACTGATAGGGTACTCAAGCAATTGCATTTGATTTTGAAGATCTAGGAGCTTCATAATGTAGATTTATTTTTTTGGCTGGCTATCAGCTCTTAAGGAGACAACAAGTATGCCTTCTTAAACTCTTTGAGGGGAAAACAGATTATAAATGTAAATACTATTAAAAATGAAATAAAACAATACAAAGATTTGTATGTGTGTCTTTAAATATCCACACATGTGTGCCTGGGATGCCTTACAGGTTATATTCCCCACCCACCTACCCCACGTACATTAACAAAGTGGGCAAGTTGTTCATTCTGTGGATGATGATCAGGTTTCCCCAAATCTAGATTTCAAAAGATAGCAGTAATGATGAAACCATGTTTAACTTTTTTTTAAGTTGTGCATACTAATACTACACATAGGCCTGAGTCCTGTTTCAGTCATGGCCATAGGGGGACCAAATAGCCTTTTCTGAGAAGTATATTTATGACAGTGGAACAAAAGCTAATTGACATCAGCATTTTGCTAAGAGAACATAATCAAACAAAACAAGGGTTGTTTATGATGAGTATTCTACAAGCATGCAAATGTATATGTGACAATTAGTCTTGCTCCATTCTATTGATGTTCCTCAACTGAGGTGTTGACAGCTAAATTGAATTACTGGCAGGCACTTCTAGCTGAAGAGAACAACAACTTTTGATTCTCAAATATGTATTAAAGAAAATAATGGAAAGAACAATATTGTTTGAGGATGACTTTTATTTATCAGGCAAGGTAATAGCAGGAGAACTGAGAGCCAAATCAAAAGTCCAAATGGTCTCAGTATGTGTATTTTAGGGCAGAAATCTGACAGAAAATAATATTTACAGTAGTGATTGTTCTGTTGTCAGAGAACAAACAATATTATTCTGTGGGGCCAATATTGGTTGGATGAGATATATTTTCTTGAAGCACTCAAAATATTCTGCTTTGCACAGAGTTCTGGGCAAGACAGAAGTATACACAGTTCTTAACTGGTTTTGATTCAGTTTAAGGTATTCCTTTCACTTTTACAAAATGGGTCAAAGCAGATTTAACTGTTGAAGAATCTTTATAATATTCTTGATTTTGATGTGAAAGGATATGATCAACCATGGTAACTGCACATACTGACAGATAGCTGTCTCAACAGTTCTGAGAAGACAGCTCTTTACTTGGAAACCAGGTGTACAACTAAATATTGCATTTTCATTAGTGTTTTATGCTGGCTGTATTATTAGTGGTAGTTTCTTGTTTATATTTTATTTAGTAAAGATTAGGAATAAATGAGTGACTTCTTTTGCATTCTCTGCAATGTCAGATCTATGACAGCATTTTCCTCACCAAATTATAATTGGATTAACAAATCAAGTATCAAATCCAGAGCAACACACAATTGGAATGGAGACATCCTAAATGGAAAGACATCCTAGGTGAGAAGACATTCTAGTTCCAATAGAAGAGAATTTTTATAACTCAGGGTTGAACTGCGGGATCCTCTGAACTTGGTGGCTTTCTTGCAAATGTTTCATTACCAAAGTAGGTAACAACATCAGTGCTAGAATGGGTTTGCTCTTATTTTTATATACTAGCCCTGTTGGTGGGAGTGTTCTTGGTGGTAGTGTTTACCGTTTCTGTGTGTCTGATTTAGGTATTGTTTATTTCTTGATTGTTGGTTTAGTATTAATATTGGTGTTAATCTCTGCTCATATGGGTGTTGATTGCTGGTGAGATGTTTTTGTCTTTTTGTTTCCTTTTGGGCTTTTTGATTGTCTTTTGAGTGGTATGTAGATATTGTTTATCTCTACGTGTTTTTTAATGGCCAATTTGTCTGAATGCCAGGCCTCCAGATATTCTCTGCCGTTTTTTCAACTTGGCTTGATCTAGAATGTTCTCAGTTTCCCAGTTGAAACTATGGTTGAGTCTTCCATGTGTTGTGAAATTAAAGAGTTTTTGTCATGATGCTTATGGGTGTATTCTGTCAGTCTTCTGCCTGTCTGTCCTGTATAGCGGCTGTCACAGTCCTTACATTGTTTGTTGTAGATGACTCCTGTTTTTCCTTCTGGGGCTGCTGAGTCTTTTGGTTTACTTAGGATATTTTAGAGGGCTAAACTAAACCAACTCATGAAATTCTTTGAACATTTGAAAATATGCCAAATTCATCTTTCCCTGAAAAAATGAAACTAAATGAAGCGGTAGGCATGGAGAACTCGGAAGAAAAAAAAAGAAGAGATCACACTTCTAACCCTTCTATCCTGATGGAAACATTACTTCAAAATGGTGTTTTGTAGTGGAGAAGGACCTGTCAAGTATGATGTGGTTTAATGTGATTTGTAGTCTTCCTCTTGCTGCTAAATGGTTTCAGTCAAAGTCACATAGGAATATTAAAGATTGAGGAATAAGGTTATAGATCTGAAACATGGGTTATCTTGGAGCCTGATTATAGTTCTTACCTTAGCTCTTCTTCCTTGGCCTTTTTTATTTGAATATTCTGATGTATCTCTGTGTCTTTCTGCTGATTTATTATATCTTCTCTATGTATAATTTTATCTGTGTGACATAGGTTCATAGCTAAATTCGTCTGTTACTAAAATAGGGCATCTAGTGGGTGAATCAACAGTGTCAAAATGACAGTGTGTCCAATGATTGAAACCTGTCACTTTTGAACATGTGCCACATGCATCACATTCACATAAAAAGGGGAAGGGCTTCAGCCACACAGTTGGGCCTGTCATTTTGACATTGCTGATATCTCAAGGATGCTGCTAAATTGAAATATGTTGTGTTAAGAGCAGTGACCCCAACTCTCAAAGCATTTGATTGAAGATCTTTGAATCTGGTTACTTTTCTCAGAAGCTTGAAATGAGATATAAGCTTCAGGACAGAATCTATCGTACGAGGAGTCCAAGCGGCCCAAATACTTTCTTCTTTCTTTGATTTCTTCCCTTGGTATTTAGTAAGGTGGGAAGGCAGAAAAGCTGCAAAACACTAAGAGATAATTGGACACCTGAAATACAGGAGATTCTCGCATGTGCTTCTTGTGCACTTCACACTTAAGTGAGTGTCAAGATAGTTCAATAGACTCAGAAAATATCTCTGAACTATTTCTTTGAAATCATTTATACAGCCATTTCTCTTCCATGAAGGAACTGGCTGAATTTGATTCAGTGAATAACTGAGGTGCTGCACCAGCCGAAGGGCTTTTGGGCTGGATGGCTTCAGCCTGGAAATATTTTGTCAGTCTGAGGAGGCAAAGTGATTGCTAAAGGAAGAGGTGAGTGGGGCATTCTCTGCAGCACTCTCTAAAGTAGGGGTGTCAAACTCGATTTCATGGGGGCCGCATCAGGATTGTGTTTGACCTTGGGGGCCAGGTGGGGTTGGCCAGGGTGGGTATGCCCAGCTCAACGTCACTTGTGTCGGGGGTTCCTGTGGTGGCTCAAGTGCTCTGCCAACGAAAACAGAGCTCAGGAGGCTGCGACAGCGTCCTGCAACCCTCTGCCAGTGAAAATGGAGCTCGGGAGGCTGTGACCCACATGTGGCCCTCCCAAGCTCCGTTTTCACTGACAGAGGCACCACAGGCTAGTCCTTTGCTGTTTCCAGGGCAGTCCTGCAGGCCAGATCTAAGCGCCCTGTATTCCGGATCCGGCCTCTGGGCTTTGAGTTTGACACCCCTGCTCTAAAGCTTTGGACAACTCTGGAGGTGGGGTAGCTCTGCTAGGGGTTGAAGGCAATCACCCCAACCACCCAGCCTGGAGGGCTTTGAGTACATGCCCAGAGTGCTCTAGCTGCTCACTGCCAATGCACGCACTGTTGGGAATCTCCATCATTTGTCAAAGCTGCCCAGGGGTGAAGATCTACAAGGGAAGGGTCTTCTTAGCCTTTTGTATTGTCAGCTTTGTGGGGAAAATCTGAGTGGAACTTAGAAGCAGAATGAGGTGACTTTACTCATAGGGGTGGAACCATGCTGCTTGGTAAAGCTTGGAAGAGGCATTTCTAAAACAAAATGGTAGGTTTCCAGAATTTGGTATTTGTTGTCAGGGATATAGACTAAATTGGGGGAGTTGAAAAATAACCCTGAACAAGACAGTGACAAGCGGATTCAGCATTGTTGCCAAGAAAACAACGGTAACCCTCAACTTACAACTGCTCATTAAACCACTGTTCAAAATTACTACGGTGCTGAACAAGGGAGATTTGCAACCAATCCATGGAATTGCAGACATTGCAAGGTCCTTGCAATCCTGTGCTCGTGATTCACATGATCACCCTTTGCAGCCTTCCCTGCTGGTTTCCCACAAAGAAAGTCAATGGGGAAACTGGAAGGGAAAATTACAAGTTGATTCCTGTAAGTTGCTTTCAATATTTTTTTTTCTCCAAGGAGCCCTATTGCAGAATTCAAGGTCTCACCTGTGCTTCCCAGTGCCTGCTTGCAGCACTTCCATTCCTCATGCACCTTATCTGGAACTCCTGCCTCTTCCCACTTAATGACCCAAACAGTCCTGGGGTTACAACAATATTGGGGACTCCTAAGATTGCTGTCACTAAGCAATGCAGTCATGTGACATCACCCTTTATGACTGCAATGGCTTAGCAATGGTAATCTGGGCCTCAATTGTCATAATAACCAGAGGACTACATCTATGTACTAGGTTATCCATGTAGTCACCATGTAATTCAACTCAGCTGAAGGAAGAAACAAATTGTGCAGTGCTTTCTAGGATTTTTATGGAATTGTTTGCAGAACCATTGCCAATCTTTTTGCACTCTTTTTCCTTAGGAACTATTACTAATACTTTCGTTACTATATATATTGACAGCAGCAAGATTATTGTATGTGCAAAAATGGAAGGACATTTCGACTCCTACTTGCAGAAGCTGATGGAGTTGGCTGAAATGGCAACATTGACTACTCTGCTCAAAGAAAAGAACATAAATACTTTTGTTTCCACATGGAAACCACTTCTGAACTCCATGCTTGATGTGGAAAAGAATGAAACTTTGATTTTGGGTTTCACAGATTGACTGATAGACTTTTGTGGAAATGACTGGTTCATACTATTAATGGTAAAACAAAAAATTGTTATTTGTTGTTAATGCCTTATTCTACTGCAACAGATAGAGTCGGAAGTCAATGTTTCTTTTTCTTTTTCTTTCCCTACCCTTCCTCACTTTTCTTCCCCCCTTTTCTCTTCCCCTACACTGTCCTCTTATTTGCTTTTGTATTTTGTATTTTATAATACCTTATAACCTAATAAAAATATTTTTAAAAGAAGGAACTATTGCTAATACTCACTTTTTAAAAAGCAACAACATTCAATTAAGTCCATTACAAAGTTCTATTGACAATTTCAGTGCAACTCTATGGGGACTCTATTAAAATGTCATTATATAATTGCTGCTTTCCTTCAGAGAGCCTGTTATGACTCTTTTGGAATGTGATATGTAAATAGCATGAATTATTTCTATTCAAACATAAGGAATCCAATGTCGGATATTATGATATGAAATCAAAATGGGATTTTTAAAATCTTTAATCTGCAGTGAATTCAGCAAAAATGAAAGGCTAAAGGTATAAGAAACAACTTGGATGGTGTGGCAAAATTTTGACAACAAAATGATTCTCTGCCAGGCTAGCTATCTCAGCTCAGTTCCAATCCTGGCTTGATTTTTATCTTAGCTTTGTGGGTTTTCTTTATATTTATTCTGCCAGAAATATGTTATAAATAATGCACTAAAGTCAATCTTACATGTTAGTGATTTTACATTAGCTTATTTACAACCTTCCATGTGGTGGCTGTTAATATATTACAAGTGGATAGAGTTGGATCACAGCAATTCTTTTTTTTTTAAGTTTTCAGATAGCAAGAAGCAAAAGAAGGCAATCCACAAGCCCTATATCCCCTGGAGACCCTTCTACTAAAAATTGGTTGTGCTTATTAATATTCAGTTGCCTACTGGTTATATTTAGAAGTAACAATTATACTCTGCATAGAATACAATACTTCTCATAGAAGAGAAAAGTGTGAAACAGCAAACTACCCAAGTACTTGCCCTTGGTGATGGGCCACTGTTAGGATTTTTAACTTTACAGAACATGGCCAGGACATTCTTCCAGGAGTGTTCTTTTCCATAAAAGACTTCCCCAAATAACTTGTTAAAGCATATGTGAATTCTTAGCCAGCTAAATCAACCTATATCAATACACAAAACTGGCTTGCATGCAGACCAAGGGGAGATGCAAAGGAGGACCTCCTGAGTTATAGTCACAGATATCTTCTCTTTTTCTGGATATGGGCTAATTTTGAATTTTAACTTAGGTTGAATCAGTTGTACCATTCCCAGCATTTCTTTTCCAGTGATGCAACTCACTAAATGATTAACTGCTAGGTCGGCCTTTCCTAACTCTAGATGTATTGGACTGAATTCCCATTTTCATCAGTCAGCATCCCTTCCCAACAAAAACTGGACAAGGCTGTATTAGACTTTATGGTTCAATATATATATAAAATGCAACTACTCATTTGGTGGTGGTACAGTGGTTAGAATGCAACATTGCAGGCTAATTGTGCCCACAGCTCAAAGTTGAGTCGGCCTTCCAGCCTTCTGAGGTTGGTAAAATGAGGACACAGATTGTTGGGGGCAATATGCTGACTCTGTAAACTGCTCAGAGAGTGCTGTAAAGCACCACGAAGTGGTATATAAGTCTAAGTGCCATTGCTATTGCTTAGAAGCAAGCATTAGCCATGGTGGCCCATGCAATACTGCAGGCAACTCGCTGCTCACTCCAGGAGTGCAATCCTCAGTGGCTCAAGGATGACTCAGATTTCCATCCTTCTGAAGTTGGTAAAATGAGGACCCAGATTGTTGGGGGCAATATGCTGACTCTGTAAACT
>JANHFL010007422.1:1842-18599 GCA_032468155.1 Oxyrhabdium leporinum
TTTTAGTATTTTAAAATTTTTAAATAACCTGTATATTGTGCTGTTTTAATTGAGGTTGTGAACCGCCCCGAGTCTTCAGAGTGGGGCGGTATATAAATTCAAAATAATAATAAAAATAATAATCTTAGCCAGCTCGGTTACAGAGTGGGGCCCATAATGGCGGAGTCAACCATCACTTCTGAATTGGTTAAAAGCCTTATTGGATCCCTCCTGCTCATTCTGAGATCTGGGGTCTAAGACTTCTGCCCTCCTTCTGCTTTTGGGCAGCATTGACAAAACCAACATCAGTCCATTGCAAAAGACAACTTTACCCGGAACAGTTTACATCCTGCAATGATATCTTTACCACTATCAAACAGCAACATCTGACTGTCCCAGGTGCTTGACAAGACTCAGTAGTGGGGTAAAAATTCTCAATCCAGTCTAAATATCTGATTGGCTGTGCAGCAATCCATAATAATGGCAATCATCAAAGTGAACACCACAACCACAGGTAGATACATGCAGAACCCATGTATCTCTTTTTAAACATTAGAAGATCATTCCTAAAGTCATTCAGTCAAATAATAAACTCGGCCCCCTTTTGTTGTAGAATGCCAGAAGCCCGAATGACCCCCAAATGACAGGACATGAACAGAGAACTTTCACTGGGGGGATGATTTCAGCCCCTTCCTTAGTCCATGTTTACAATGCGGATTAGGTTTAGGATTGAGTTTGGCAGCCAACCAAATGGAAATGGCTCATCATACCTTCAGCTGAAAACAGTAGTCCTCTGCTTCCTCTTCGGTCAAGCTCAGCTTCTTTGCAAATATCTCTTTTAAAGTCTTAGCTACTTCGCTGGCCATGCGGATGTCCCCGCAGACATACAGGTGTCCCTCTTCTTCGTGGAGAAGCCTGTATATGTCTGCTTCCAATTCGATCCGAAGGAGATCCTGTACATAAACCTGAACCATTTGCATATCATTCAGATTTTTTTTCTAAGAGAGTTGCAATATTTAATCACTTAATAAGCTGGATCATTAGTCTAGTGCTTGCCAGAGATTTCTAGGTAACCTTTCCCATTAGCCCTCCCCGGCGAGGCTGGTGGCCAAGATTGTGAAATTCATTTATCTGTTGGAGGCATGGAATTGGGATGCTTTGGCTACAAAGCTTTTTAGAGCAGAGCAAATTATAAGGGAATAATTATTTTTAAAAAGACTGACAAACTTAACGCTCCAAAAATAAGGAAGAAGAAGGGAAGGGAAGGAGAAAATGGAAGTATACGTTGTAACATTTTGAAGGCACTAGGGCGTCTATCATCCAGTAGTTGGACAATCATGCCACAGTTGGGACAAATAACTAGTAGAATCTCAATATTTTAGAGCACAGCACCGATAACGTATATACTATTAGAAGAGACTATCTCTAGCTCAGAGTTGAACTGTGCAGTTCTTGGCGCTCTTGGAAATTGGTTGTTTACTTGCAGAATTTTCTAGGAAAGTTCATCACCGCAAGCAAGTGTGGGGTTTGCTTCCATACACAATTGCACTGATGAGGTTACTTAGGTAGAGAAGATAAAGATACAAGTAGTCCTCAATTTATGACCACAAACGAGCCCAACATTTCTGTTGCCAAGCGAAACGCTTGTTGAGTGAGCTTTGTCCTATTTTACGACCTTTCTTGCCGCAGTTGCTAAGTGAATCACTGCAGTTGTTAAGTGAGCAACACGGTTGTTCAGTGAACCTGGCTTCCCCGCTGATCTTTGCTTGTCAGAAGTTCACAAAAGGGGATCACAGAACCCTGGGACACTGCAACCGTCATAAATATGAGTCAGTTGACAAGTGTCTGAATTTAGATCACCGACCACGGGGATGCTGCAATGGCCGTAAATGTGAAAAATGGCCTCCAGTCATTTTTTTTTTCAGCGACGATGTAACTATGAACAGTCTCTAAATGAACTGTCGTACGTTGAGGACTGCCTGTATACAAAAACAATTCCACCAGTTTGTGCCGTTGTAATGAATGGTCACAAAAATGAACTGTTATAAGTCAAGGGCTACCTATGTTATACCTGCATTATACTGCTTTTGGCCAACCTGCTTCATTACCATCTTTGTGTTCCTCCTCTTTTTAATCAGTGAGACCAGAGATTGAACCCAGGACTTCCTGGATACAATTTCGTGCTCTGCTCTGAGCAAAGAATCAAAGGCAGGATGCAACGGAGGCTTACTTTGGGATTCCCAGGCTCTCTGGAGTAAGCTGTGTAAACCTCTTGGAGAATCCCTTTCCGACGCATCTCCTCCATTTCTTCTCGATAGAGGTGGTCCAGGCTGGAGTGCCGGCAGCCGAACAGCAGGATCAGACCCCTCCCTTGGATCCCTAAAAACCAGAAGGCCAAAATCAACTGGGCTCTTTAGGTAGCTCAAGGCACTGTTTGGGACTAAATATGGAGAAGGAGTCCAGTATCCCAGTCAGCAGAACGAACAGGAGGGCCCCTAAATGCCCCGACATTATCACGTTTTGAAAGAAGAGAAGCAACTCACAATGTCATCTAAAGAGGAACAAAGCTCTGTTGCAAAACCACAAATTAATGACTTAACTGGAGCACTGAATGGGAGACGTAAACACGAGTCTCATGAAGGTAGCATAAAAGGCTGCCTCAGACTAGCTTGAGAGGTGGACCTTTAGAGCTACCTTAACAGGTTCTCTTTGCGAGATCTACTTCACCGGATGAAGCAGGTGTTTCCAAAAGGGTACGGCTTGTATTCCATGACCCCAAATAAGAAATTAGAAAGTCTAATTTCTAATTAGAGCTGTGGCGGCGCAGTGGTTAGAATGCGGTATTGCAGGCCGACTCTGCCGATTGCCAGCAGTTCGATCCTGACGGGCTCGAGGTTGATTCAGCCGTCCATCCTTCCGAGATTGGTAAAATGAGGACCCAGATTGTTGGGGGCAAGAGGCTGACTCTGTAAACTGTCCAGACGGATGTAAAATACTATGAAGTGGTATATAAGCCTAAGCGTCTTTGCTAGCGCGAATTGTTAGATAATGCCAACCCCTAAACACTGCCCATTTCAGTTGCACGTGGATTTGTCCAACCAGATCACTCAGAAAATAGCAAAGCCCTCTTCACCTTTCTTTTCTAAGTCAAAGTGTCGTTGTTGCCAGAAGCTTCTAAAAGGAGCAATTCCTGTGCCAGGACCAATCAGGATGCAAGGTTTTCTTGGATCTTTTGGAAGGTGGAATCCAGCAGCACTAGACAAGAATGAGACAAACAAATATCTTACTCCTAGAGAAGTAGGAAGTGCAAATATTTCTTCTTCCATGAATGCACACTTCTCAGATTATCTTGCAAGAGATCACGGGCCTTTAATTCCTTTAGATTTCAAATAGATATAGATAGTCCTCACTTAGCAATCATAATTGGGGCTAGCAAGTCCATTGCTAAGCATTGTGGTCGCTAAGCAGAAAACCACATGATCACAACAGACTCACAACACTTCTTCGCGAAGCGTCACGTGACCGATTTGCGATTTTTTTTTCCTTCTGTGTTCCCCGTTAGCTCTGTTTGTCACAAGCCACTTAGGAAGCATGCAAATGGCAATCATGTGACCATGCTACCATGTGACAGTCATAAACACGAGGATTGGTGACAAAGCTGGTTTTTTTTACACCATCGTAACTTCAAATGAGTGCTAAATGGGGCAGTCGATAAGGGAAGATTACTGATAGATTGAGATAGATTCTACCTATGCCAAGTGGAAATGTTTAGGCCTGGTTGGCCTGCTTTTATTTTCCTTTTTGCTCTCACTTAGAGAAAAGACTGAGATGGAGGCCATCCCCTTGTTTTCTTAATTTCTATGCACAGCTACTTTGAACAGTCCAGAAATTAGTCCATATGCTTTCCAAAAGTTAGTCCATTTGCTTTACATTCCTAACAGAATCAACCTGTCTTTCATATAATACCATTTGGGTATCGTTCAGTTTGAGAACTCAAGTTTTTGTTGTCAGTTATTTTTCAGCTGCGATGTTACCTGCGAATAAAACAGGGAATTGTCTTTTTCGGGGCCATTGTGTTCAACCAAGTACTGCATACCCCATGGTGCACTGGACCTTTTCCGTCTGAGAAGAAAGGGAGAAAAAAAGAACACACATAGGATGATTTTGTGAAGTATTTTGAGAAGGTTTAGCTGAAATCACAAGAAAGGTGAGCAGACAGACTTTGCACTATGTTGATTTTAATAGGCCCTAGTCAGAAGATAAGAAGAGTATTCATGCTTTTGAACTTTGTTGTTGGAGAAGATTCCTGAGAATTCAGTTCAGTTACAGGTAGTCCTCGACTTACAACAGTTCATTTAGTGACCATTCAAAGTTACAATGGCACTGAAAAAAAGTAAGTTATAACCATTTTTCACACTTGCAACCATTGCAGCATCCCCCATGGTCACATGATCAAAATTCAGACATTTGGCAACTGACTCATATTTATGATGGTTGCAGTCTCCCAGGGTCATGTGATTACCCTTTTCAAACTTCTTACAAGCAAAGTCAACGAGGAAGATTCACTTAACAACCATGTTACTACCTTAATAGTTGCAGCAATTCACTTAATGACTGTGGCAAGAAAGATCGTAAAATGGGACAAAAATCATTTAACTGTCTCACTTAGCAACAAATGTTTGGGGCTCAATTGTGGTCGTAAATCAAAGACTACCTGTATTTACTGTTCTAGTTCCAGGAACTTTTTATCATCTCCACGATGATTCCTAGCACAGCTGGAAAGAGGATATAATCTTATATTATATCAGTATTTATATATATATATATATGAAGATGATGAATGAGACTTCATCGAAACATCGCCAAGAAACCTTCAAATCTACACGGGAAAAAACCCGAAAAACCGAAGATACACATACAAATACCCGCGAAAACCTCAGAAAACAAATATATGTGTGTGTGTGTGTGTGTGTGTGTGTGTGTGTGTATGTATGTATGTATGTATATGTATATGTGTATGTATGTTTGTATGTATGTATGTATAGTATTATATCAGTATTAATATATGTTGAGCTGTTCAAAAGCACATTTTTAATTTTTTAAATTCTGCTTTTATTATTTTTAAACAACTGAAGGTGGTGAACATAGCTAATACTCCTTCCTTCTCTTCTTTTTCTCCACAACAACAACCCTGCGAGGTGGGCTGGGTGGAGAAAGAATGACTGGCCCAATGTCACCCAGCCGGCTTTCATGCCTAAGGCAGGACTAGAACCCACAGTCTTCTAGCTTCTAGCCTGCTGCTTTAATCACTAGACCAAACCGGCTCTCAAATTTGACGAAGAATCACTGCAAACACAGGGCCAAAGGCAGTTTCAGAACAGAAAACCCACTTACTTCTAGATCTGTAGGTCACTACAGCCACAGTCAAATGTAATTCCTGGGGCTCCCAATCCTGCGAAGAACTGATGGAATAGTATCTGGGCTTGAGTAAAGGCAGCTGAGAGAGTAAAAAGGATGTTGAGAGCCTGATGGATGGGAATTCCTCTAGGACTTCCAAGATAGTGGGGTTGTTGTAAAATTTCCACTTGTTGTATTCCTCCAAATTCTACAGTGCAAAAACAAACAAACAGACACCCAGGCTTTTATTTGTGGATTTATATTTATATCTGCTCCAAAATGGGGGTACAGCTTGTTGTAGAAACAATGGTACCCTATAAAATTCCAAGAGATAACGCAAGGTTGTTGGGGGGCAAGATGCTGATTCTGTCAACCGCTTACAGAGGGCTGTAAAGCACTATGAAGTGGTATATAAGTCTAAGTGCTATTGCTATTAAAACAGGAAAAGAGCATAGAAATAACTACAATAGGATAAATTTGACTTAAAGCCAGAGTTGGAAATGTGTTATCCTAAACACAGTTATTATATTACCAGTTAAGAGTCTGTTGAATCGAGTTTGACTCCAGGTGACTATTCAGGCATGTCGATGTCACTTTTTTAGTAGCAGGATAAAAGTGATCTGCTACTGGAATGTTTTCAACTTCCCAGTATTATTATTATTTTTATTATTATTATTATTTGAATTTATATACCGCCCCATTCCGAGGACTTTCATGGTCTACAGCCATGAAATCTCCTGATGGTCTCCCACCCAAGCACTAACAGAATAACAGAGTTGGAAGGGACCCTGGAGGTCTTCTAGTCCAGAGGGGTCAAACTGGTGGCCGGCGGGCCGGATGCATCATGTGCAAGCCACGCCCACTCCAGCTCCATGAACGGCGAAAACATCACGAAACGTCATGTGACGGCGAGTTTAACATCTGTATTCTAGTCCAACCCCCTGATCAAGCAAGAAACTCTATATACCATTTCAGACAAATGGTCATCCAATCTCTTTTTAAAAACCTCCAGTGAGGAGGGAACCCACAACTTCTGGAGGCAAATCTTTCCACTGATTAATTGTTCTAACTGTCAGGAAATTTCTTCTTAGTTGTTGGCTGGTTCTCTCCTTCATTGGTTTCCATCCATTCCTTCTTGTCCTGCCTTCAGGTGCTTTGGAGAATAGCTTGACCCCCTATTCTTTGTGGCAGCCCCTCAAATATTTGAACACTGCTATCATGGCACCCTTGGTCCTTCTTTTCATTAAACTAGACATACCCAATTCCTGCAACCATTCTTTTAGCCTCCAGTCCCCTAATCCTCTTGGTTGCTCTTCACTGCACTCTTTCTAGAATCTCAACATCTTTTTTACATTGTGGTGACCAAAACTGGATGCAGTATTCCAAGTGTGGCCTTATCAAGTCATTATAAACTGGCATTAGCACTGAGTCCAACCCTACCTAACTTTTGGAGATCAACCATGGTTGGCCACCTGCTAGCAGATGAAACAGAGACATGCTCTCTCTATAAGCAAAAATTTTCTCTCCCTGCTGTAACTAGTCCCAAACTCACATGACACAGGAGATTCAGCCTTTCCTTCTCACTTTTATCTTCTGCCAGCTGGGAAAATGATCTTAGCAACTGCTGGGAAGGAGGAGAGGTGACATCAAGGAAATGCATCAAAGCTTGGGACAGTGTACATGCTGGAAAGTTTTTGTAAGGAGTCCAGTAGCCACCTGGAATGAAAGAGGAAATGGGTGAGAATATATTCTGAGAGTCAACAAAGGAAATCAGCTGGGAAGAGACTTCATCTAAGTTGAAAATAAATACATCTGATCGGTTGCCTTCCAAAACGGTCTTTCCTGTTGAGCTGAACTGTTAATTGAAGTCAATATCACCCCTACAGGGGATACCTCATCCCCAGAGCCTTTGAATCATCCTGCCCAATTTAGAATGAATCGCTTTCTCATTTTGGAGTGTGAAAGTAGTAAAACAGGAGCTTTAAGCTCTCAGTTGACTTAACACACCTATTTTACTCAGGGGAAAATAACGAACAAAAATGCCACACCTCAAATGGAACAAGGGAAGCCCCAAATCTCCCCCCCCCACACCTTTTCTGATAAGGTCATCCCTTCATCATGAGGTCCCTTTGGAAGGTGAAAGGCTAACATGCTGCCTCCTCTTGCCCAATTGCAAAAAAGTTGAATGCCAAGATAACAGAGGTATCCTTTTCTTTTTCTTGTTCACTCCAAATTCATTTGGAGATGCATTGTCCGTTTCTTATAAAGATACTCATATCTCATAGCAAAAAAGAAGAAGAAGTTGGAAAGAGGACTCCTAACTTACAATCACGGCATGTTTCCAGCCTGATTATTTCATTGAACGGAGGAGCATCTGTAACGTGGGAGATAATGCCATCAACCAAAGCTTTTCGGTTTGCAGGGAAGATCCCAAGATGGTCTCCGGGGAGATAGTTGATTTCCTGATTGGTTTCACAGGAAAGTTTAATTAGCACGGTAACGCGGCTGAAAAGGAAAAGGGAAACACAAACCCATTTTAAGTCAACCGTCACAGGATTTCCTTGTTAAAACCACAGAGGGGATACTTCTCAAGCTTCATGCGGGAAGCCTTACGGACGGTGTGATTCTTTGACACCATTTATGGGAAGACTTTTGAACTTTAATACATGTCATTATATTTTTAGTTGAAGGAAGGATTCCATAGCCATAAGCTACATAAACCAGAAGCTAACGAAATAGACAGCAAGGACTGGATTTTCTTGTTTTTTCTTGTATGTTTCCTTTGAAAAACATTTCACTTCTCATCCAACAAGCTTCTTTAGTTCTTGGATGAAAAGCGATACATTTTTCAAAAGAAGAAAACCAAGAAAATCCAGTTACCTTTTGGAAAAAGTACCTTTGGGGCAACGACGACCTGGATGATTGAGAATCTCCTTAGACAAGGATTTTAACTTCATGTACGTTTAAAGATGTAATTGACTCACACCAAGAGATTGAAAAATGTTAATACCTTTTCCAGCAAGAAAAGGGAAAATTAAGGATGATTTTTCTTCTTCTTAGCCCATATTTATTGTCACATACAACTTTTGGCAGGTCTTTTAAAGGCTGAATGTAGCTTTTGGCCCTTAAAAGGAACTGTCTCTCTTTCTTATATTGAGCTAAAATTCAGTGATTTTCAATGTTATTTTATTTTGGAACAATTATATCTAACCATGCATTGGTACAATGTAATTCTTTTATTGAACTACAACTGTATGTGTGTCTGTGTGTGTGTGTACATATAATCACATAGAAAAATTTAGGCAATTCTGGTCAAGATGCATATCTAAGTACACAATAGCTAATACAACCTCTATGTGGAAAAAATTAAAAATAAAATCTTTCTGCAAATTTGAATTCATCCTCTATGTGCAGTTAGATGATTAATGGGTTCAAAATTTTTTAAAAAAACCAAAAAAAACAGGGAGTATGGCAAGCAAGCAAGAATACCTGGACTGTGAGCTCTGAAGATTCTGCCGAAATTTGAGGGTCAATGGGACTACATTTTTCCCATGAATATCACCAAGTGCTACAGAGAAAACAAAGGAACAAACTGTCTTTTGCCACAGCTAAAAAAAAATTGGAACATTCCAAATAAGACCTCCAAAGCATCCCAAGCCCTCTTAAACCCAGTAGAGTTTTCCCCAAGATGCTGGAGCGGCTGTGGGAAAGATGCAGCCGTTTTTGAGGTGTTCTTGGTAGTTGCTATCTCCACACCCAACTGCCCTCCTATCACATATGGGAAGTCCTTGAGTTACAATCGCAATTGAGCCTGGCATTCTGGTTGTAAGCTGTTTGCAGTTGTAAGTTGAGTCATTAAATGACTGGGCTTCGTTTTACAACCCTTTTTACAACTATTGTTAAGCCAGTCACTGCAGTCGTTAAGCGGATCGTGTAGTCTGAATCTAGCTTATCTAATGGACATTTTTGGCTGGAAAGTGGCAAAGAACATTGCAAATTGCATTCACATGACCATGGGATGCTGCAACCAGTCATAAATGCAAGCTAGTTGCCAAGTGCCCAAAATGCAATAATAATGTTCTAGGGCAGGGGTGTCAAACTCAAGGCCCGGGGGCCAGATCCAGCCCATGAGGTCCTTCGATCTGGCCTGTGGGGCCACCCTGAAAAGAGTAGCCGGCCCACGGTGCCTTTGCCAATGAAAACGGAGCTTGGGAGGGCCGTGTGCATTTTTGCTGGCAGAGGGTTGCAGGAGGCCGTGGCAGCCAAAAACAGAGCTCAGGAGCCCATTTTTGCTGACAGAGCACTCAAGCCACCACAGGCACCCCCAACACAAATGACATTGAGCTGGCTACGCCCCCCCCCTGCTCCCCCCAAGATCAAACACAACTCTGATGTGGCCCTCAATGAAATTGAGTTTGACACCCTGCTCTATGGGGTGTGTGTGTGTGTGTGTGTGTGTGTGTGTGTGTGTGAGAGAGAGAGAGAGAGAGAGAGAGATTGTGTATGAGTTTGTAGTTGTAATTTTGAGGACAGATCATAACTTACTTTTTTCAAATCTTTAAACAACCATTAAGTGATAGGATGTAATTCAAGGACTACTTGATTGCCTTCTGAATGTGAGTCTCTGTACAACTAAAATCTGTATTTTGTGGTTGTCGTTTTGTTGTTTTTAACATATACAAGTTGACTAACTGAAGAGAAGTAAATGTCATTTTTAGTTTATTAACACTTTATATATATATTTATATATAACTCATCTGTTATCAGATAGAGAATAGAAGTGAGAAATGTGATTTGGCAGTTATGATTTGAAGGGTATAACTGAAGGTATAATTACTGTATGTTGTCACCCAATGGATGGGCACAAAATGGGGAATATGTTTTGTTATGAGCTTGGAATAAAACATAAAATTTTAAACATACAACTGGCACATTATAATGATGGAACAAATTGAACAGAGTGTGTATGAAACAAGAATCGGAAATAATTCCTTGGTTTTTTTTCCTTTTTTATTCATTAAAACACAAAAGTGAGTGTCTACACAGCTATCCATTTGATAATTTCCAAATAAGATGATGTAAAATAATATATATGACTTTTTAAAAAATTAAAAATACTGATATTTATTTTAAACCTTCCGCTTTGTCAATTTTAGGTAAGTTATGTTGTAGGTAGGACTCAGCATTAACTTTTATTCTACCTTGTTTGTAGGCCTGTGATAAAAAAACAAAGCACAATTTTGTTTCAAGTTGCTGTTGTTTCCTCAGATTAACTCAAGACACAATGCTTAATTTTGTCCTGAGTTTGGAACAAAACTCTAAAAACAGGATATTTTGTTCAAATTCAGTACCCATTCCTTCCTAATTTTTGAAATATTTTCCTAATAACTACTAGGATGTATTTCATGAGTTAAAACACTATTTTCCAACCTTGGCAACTTTACGAAATATGGGCTCCCAGAATTCTTCAGCCAGTATGAAATACATACATCTTAGAGTCACCAAGGTTGAAAAATTCTGATTAAAAAGGATCGAAGTAATGATAGTAACATTCAATTAAAAATAAAGGCATTTAAGGATCAGAGGAGAACATACCTTTCTCTAAATCCAATGGCCGAGAGTCATATAGAATCCTAAAATCCTTGGGGTTCCAGGTTTCCTTACATGTATATTCTTTTGGTAACAGGATCTTGTGCTTTCCACGGATATCAAAAATTTCACAGGCAGTCTTCTCAAATATATATAAAAAGAATAGATGAAAGTTATCAAGGACTCCATATAATCATCTTGAGCCTTTGAGTTAGTCATCTTGAACCTTCCAGTTAGGGGGTTGAAAGTAAATGAAATTAATTTCAGTCAAGTGGCTTGTTTAAAAAGAGGGTTTTCACTTCACAGCACAGCAACTGCAAAGATCGTGCAAACAATAAAGCTTTCTCGCTTCTGGGGAGGCCAGAAGAATGGAGAAGGAAAGTGAGAGTTTTCAATGCAATTAACATCCATTATGCATGGAAGTGACATGGTTTGCTTCTTTAGAAAGCAAAGCTGGATTAGAAGATTAGCCCCATTGTGCCTTAGAACAATTTAATGGATACCTAGGGGTTGGGAATGAGAGGAGAAAGACCCAGAAAAGAGCCTGTTAATTCAATAGCCTGGCTAATGGGCAATGGGGTGTGAAAGCAGACTCTACACAGGCTTTCTACAAGAAGAAACAGGAAGTAAAACAGCAATTGGTGAACATATACAAGTAGTTTTTGTTAAACGGCTGCCTTAATTAGGAAGGTGATGAAAAAGTAATTTTAAGACCAATCCTCTCATTTACAACCTTCGCAGCTTGTAAAGCCAAGGAAAGACCTTAAGTGCAGCTGTGGTTTCACATAGCAACTTCCTTGCTTAACTGGAGTTGCCAGTCCCAATTGTGGTTGCAGAATGAGAACTATTTGTATCCTAAGCTAGGGGTACTTTTCTATAAAAGTTAAACACATTTATTTTCCCCTTGCTGTGTTTATCTCATTTAGATTCTTTTTTTTCTAGGCTCTCTCCCCCAGGAAAAATAATCTTTCTGGGCTGGGCCAAACCTCAAACCTCTCATTTCTCCCCGGGAAATCAGCTAAAGCAATCTTTTTCAAATTTGGCAACTTTTAGATGAGTGGACTTCAATTCCCAGAATGCCTCATCCTGGTGGTGAATTCTGGGAGTTGACGTTCACACATCTTAACGTCGCCAAGTTTGAAAGATACTGAGCTAAATCAGTCGATGCTGCTATCCCCTGCAGAGACGTTGGAAACTTAGGAGACTCGCCGTGCATCAAGATTATTATCCTTACCTGAAATGTAAGAATGGCCCAGTTCCGAAAGGCTTCTTCTTGCCCGTTGAGTTCATCTCCTTCACCCATCGGGCTGACTGGAAACGCCCCCAACTGGGCAAGTTTTTGGTGCACAAGACGGGCAAAGGCACAGAACTCTGGATACATGCTTGAACCCAAGCCAAAGACCGCATACCTGTTTCAAGAGAGAAGCTGCATTAATGCTGGTATTTTTTTTATACGATGTGTGTTGATCTCATTTTAAAACGGGCATTTTTCCTTCTGAGATTGTTCCTGTTGAAGGACCTCTGTTAAGAGTCTATGGAAAAGTTCCCAAGCCTACCGCTAGAACTGAGAATACGTGTCATCCTTGACTTACAACAGTTCATTCAGGGATCGTTCAAAGTTACAACAGTAATAAAAAAAGCGACTTAGGACTGTTTTTCACAATTATGACCTTTGCAGCATCCCCATGGTCAGCCGGTCAAAACTCAGACCCTTGGCAACTAACTCGCGTTTACGACGGTCACAGTGTCCCTGGGTCACGGAATCTCCTTTCTCGACCTTCTGACAAGCAAACTCAATGGGGATACCAGAGTCACTTAACAACCAGGTGACTAATGTAGCAATTGTAGTGATTCACTTAACAGCTGAGACAAGGAAGGTCATAAAAGGGGGGCTTAACAAATGTCTCGCTTAACAACAGAAATTTGGGGTTCCGTTGTGGTCCTCAGTCGAGGACTACCTGTACTTTTATAGCCAATTAACATTTTTATCTATCATACTTAACAGGTTTCATATCAATTTGGGTCCTACTGATCAAAGTAAATAAGCAGACAAATAAAATTATTTGTATTACTCTACTAGTATGCCACCCACTTCACCAGATATTGTGATGCTCCCAACATATCAATAAAATCTTTCAATAATAAAAAGAATCTGTAAAAAATAGGATCACACAGTCATCTAATAGCTAGCACATCAATTAAAAACCACAGAAACAACCCTGCCTCCAGTCTTTTATAAGCTTTTTTTTTTAAATCACCATCTGGAAAAACCTTAAGCGTAGAAGGTCACTCTCAAAAGGATGATACGAAGGAGGAGATGATGGTAACATTAGCTCAAAGGTTATATATAAGCTCGGGAAAGAGAAGGTTTAATATCCCATACTTCCAGGTAGAGAGGGGGCACATTTCTGTTTAAAACAGACAAGAACCTTTTGCTGTATGTCGGCTTCCCCTATCTATGCCATCTACCCATTTTGGATTCAGTCATCATTTTTGCTTTTGGTTGCGGTGATGGTGGTTATAGAACATAAGAACGCAATCAGCGCATTGCTGGTCCGTCTCTTCTCACAGTGACTGTACCAACTGTACAAGGAAGTCCACTGATCTCGCAGCAGATAGTCCTCAGAAATAGTCCCATTGCCATGAAGTTATGAGCCATTGATCCCCAGGGAAACCATTGAAGTTATAATCAATATATACAGAGAATTCCAGACTGGGGCAAACCAGTTGAGATTCTATTTGATGAAATAGCCGTCCATCTTAAAATAAGAGCACTTAAAAGAATCAACATAGAGTAGGAATTGGTTAAAACTGGGATAAGCAAAATTCTGGAAGTAATTACCGGAATTTGTTACTCAGTTGTTTCATGGACAAGAGGGCGTTCTGCAGAGTCTATAATAAAAAAGAAAGACTGTTGTATGGCACGGATAGTCTGACCGATTGTGGAAAATCACTATATAGCATGCATTAAAAGTATTACTTTGCCATTGCTTGGTGCATCGCCATTTCCAAAAGTGCTGGTGACCACCAGAAGTAGAGTTTCCTTTTCAAGGTCTCTTAAGTTGTAATCCTCCATACAGGTAACCTAAAAGGAGAAAGAAATGTTATCAGGAACTGGAGAAGGTAAACGGAAGTGGATCAAACATTGTGAGGCAAAAAATAATAATATTCATTGTCCACCTTTGTTCAGAACCTGGAAAACAGATAATCAGTTGCTAAGTGAACTCAAGGAGGCCACAGGTTACTTAAGAACATAGCCAAGCTTTAGTACTAACACAACGCATTGTGGGAGACAAACTTCCCTGAAAGTTACCTTGTCTACCTTATCAATCCTGTCTCTGCTTTATATAAATGGGAGGCGGGGACACTGAACTATCTTCTAAGTATCTGTAATAATACAGATAGTCCTCAATTTACAATAGTTCATTCGGGTTAAATTATAATCCAAAACAGAATGTTTGTTTTTATAAGATGATGTATCGTTGGTATTTAACACCAGATAAGTTATCTAAGATGCATAAAGGTACGTCAAATGTATGTTGGAAGTGTAAAAGCAAAGAAGGGACTTCTTACCACCTGTGGTGAACATGTGATAAAGCAAAAAAAAAAAATTGGACTATGACTCATATCTTAATACATCCTGAAATCCTGAAAAATGGAGATAAAAATGAAACCAGAACTTTTCCTCTGGGGTCTAGTTGGAAAAAGAACCGGAGAAAAAGTTTGGAACTTTGTTACTGTATATGTTGACAGCAGCAAGACTATTGCAGGCGCAAAAATGGAAGGACCCTTCGATTCCTAGCATGGAAGAATGGTTGCAGAAGCTGATGGAGTTGGCTGAAATGGCAAAATTGACTGCTTTGCTCAAAGAAAAGAATATAAGTTCTTTTGTTTCCTCATGGAAACCACTTCTGAACTTCGTGCTTGGTATGGAAAAGAATGAAACTTTGATTTTGAGTTTTACAGGTTAGATTGATAGCTCTTTAGAGAAATAACTGGTTCATACTATTATGGTAAAAGAAAAAGTTACGATCTGTTGTTAATACCTTATTCTACTGTAATAGAGAGAGTCGGAAACCAATGTTTCTTTTTCTTTCCCTATCCTTCCTCACTTTTCTTTGCCCTTTCTCTTTCCCTGTCACTGTCTTCTTATTTCCTTTTGCATCTTGTATTTTATAATACTTTATAATAACTTAATAAAAATATATTCTCGACCATAGTTCATTTGGTGACTGTTCAAAGTTACAGCAGCACTGGAAAAAGTGACTTACCACCATTTTTTTACACTTAACTGTTGCAGCATTCCCATGGACACATGATCAAAATTAGGATGCTTGGCAACTGACTCATATTGATGACTCATATTGCAGTGCCCCAGGGTCATGCGATCACATTTTACAACCTTCTGAGAAGCAAAGTCAACAGGGAAGCCAGATTCACTTAACAGCTGTGTTACTCACTTAACAACCGCAGTGATTCATTTAACAACGGTGGCAAGAAAGGTTGTAAAAAAAAGGGGGGAAACTCACCTAACGGCTGTCTCACTTAACAACAGAAATTTGGGGCTCAGTTGTGGCTGTAAGTCAAGGACTACCTGTATTGCTCTTCTTCACAAGTAAAACAATATTTGTAGGTCACGGTCAATCACAGGCATCTTACCTTGGTACTGAAGGCACAATTGAACATATCGCCCAGCTTTCGAGCTAGAGTCTCTGATTTCCCTGTTTCTGTTGCATAGAGCACCGTTGTTTTGATCCTGACATCCATGGCTCTTCGCATCAAGGAGGACGCAAAAAACACAGCCCTGCAAAGAGGAACATTTTCTTCGATTCAGATCCAAGATCTGAATCAGATTTTTGGATCTGTCAGACGGGTATCGTAACTTATCCTGGGAACTTACTTGGCCCATATGCAGAATCTGATCGCTCTTTTCTTTGGCTTGTGCTTCTCGTCTTTCCAGATGTGTGTTTTCCATGCCTCCACCTTGAAGGATAGGAGAAGTTGGACATTTCAGTGTCAGATTACCATGATTTTAAGCCACTTGCCTCCATTTTGCTTATAGATCTATCACTGATTCCACAGACCTATGAGTGCTCCTTCAAATGTTTCCTTCACTGGCTCTTTCCTCATTCTGCTTCCATCCCTTATTCCCCTTGTTGTGGAAAACAATTGGATTGCTGCACTTGCTAAATTGAACTTGGAGCACAGGTGAATTGTATTTCTTCCTATGGATCCTTGTCTACTTCTTGGCCATTCCGAAACCTTTTAGGAATCCAGGAAGCTTCACATAGAGATACTTAGATACTGCTGTGTGTTAAAGATGACTTCAAGGCAGGTTATCCCTTGACAAATCATTGCCAAGCCCAGTTATAATATATTTATACTTTAGTGTCAATAGCAAACAATCACTCCCTTAATAATGTTCTAAGCTATTCCTTGCTCCCCAAAACTACCTTTCCTGAAGTTATGCTTAGGGCTAGATGAAATGTGTGATAAGGATAAAACAAGGAAGGAAGGAAGGACTAGGTTTGAATTAGTTGGTGGCAGAGGTGAACCAGTGGTCTGGACTTAATTTACATGGGAATAATACTTAGAAACTGAGGAAACTACTCCATCCATCCATCCATCCATCCATCCATCCAACCATCCTATATATCCCTAACATATCCGTTCCAATATAATGGAAGCCAATTTGTGGTTGTTAAGTTTCTGGTCTATTAGAAATAAATACAGCTTGAATGAAAAAGGTGAGCTCAGAGACAGCCAGGAATTGAGAGTACCTATATGTGCAA
>JANHFL010007422.1:30746-43286 GCA_032468155.1 Oxyrhabdium leporinum
CGCCAGGATTGGGATTCGGGGGTTCAGCGATCCCTGCAGAATCTTCGCTAAGGATACGCCCTAAACCCCCGCGAACGTCCAGTAGCCCACCCCTGCCTGTATTTCACAGCCTTAATTATGAATAGAGGGACCCCAAAGCCAGACTCACTTCTCTTGCGTTCTCAAGCAATGTGAGGCCATTGGGTTTCCTGCTGAGGCTCTTAACAAGAGCGCCTTCCTGCTTTGCCACGCTAGAAGAAAGGAGAAATAACAATCCTTTAGGAAGATAGGAGAAATGCATGATGGTACAGCATTCCGTCTATGCTAAATAAGAGGGTACGACCGCATATTTCCAGAGAAAAAGTAAAGGTAAAAGTGTCTCTGTCCTGTTGTGCCCTCTAGGGTGTGTGTGGTGCTTATCTCTGTTTCTTGGGTGAGGGAGCCAGCATTGTCCTAAGACATTTTCCATGGTCATGTGGCCAGCATGGCTATAGAAATAGCACTTAGACTTATACAGCCCCTCTCTAAGCGGTTTACAAAGTCAGCCCCCCAAAATCTGGGTCCTCATTTCACCGACCTCGGAAGGATGGAAAGCTGAGTCAACCTTGAGCCAGTCAGGATCGAACTCCTGGCTATGGGCAGAGTTAGCCTGCAATACTGCATTCTAACTACTGTGCCACCACGGCTCTTACACTAAAGGTGCACCGAATACTGTTACCGTCCCACCAAAGTGGTACCTATTAATCTACTTGCATTTGCATACTTTCAAAACCGCTATGCGGGCAGGAGCTGGGGCAAGAACGGAGCTTTTGAATAACACTCAGGTCTCGAACCCGGGCCCTCAACTTTCCAGCTAACAAGCTGTGTCTTTAACCACTGAGCAATTGCACCCCCGAAACAACCAAAAACTGGCCTGTTTCTCCTGTCCTTTATGATGATCCTATTAGAGAAGAATGGTTGTACAGGTAGTCCTTAACTTACAACCATTCGTTCAACCACCATTCAAAGTTGTGACAGTTTACAACTTGTAGCATCCCTGCGGTTATGCGATCAAGATTCTGCCAAGTGACAACTGGTGTGTATTTAGGACAGTTGCAGTGTCCTGGGTCATGTGATCACTATTTGTATCCTTCCCAGTCATCTTCCAACCAACCAAGTCAATAGGTGAAAGCCAGATTTGCTTCACAACCGCAGCAAAAAGGGGTCATAAAATTGGGCATGACTCACTTAACAATCACCTCACTTAGAAGCAGAAGTTTGAGTCCCAGATGTGGTCATAAGCCAAGGATGACATTGATGATTGTCCTGACCTGGATGGAACATTTTTGTCTTTTTTTTAAAAAAAGAGGGATTTCAACTAGTAATGTTACCTTCTTTGGAAGCCATCCTCCTGTGGCATCCCAAATATCCAAACAAATGTAGATAATGTGTAATACATTTCCCAGTGAGGTGTGTATGTGGGGGGGTCTATAAAAACCAATTCCTGAGTTATTTGTTATACCCTTTTCATTTGTATCGCATTTTCTTAAGGCGGCATATGTGTTCCCCACTGTTGCCATTCTCGCTAGAAAGTTAAGCGATAAAACAAGCTGAAAGAGACTGATCCAAGGACACCAAGATAATTTCCTGGCTAAGATGGAGATCTGAAGTCATATCTCCCCAGATTTATTTTTACACTTTCCTAAAGTTGAAAAAGCAAAGGACTACAGAAAAAAAAATTGTGTGAGGAAACTGCACCTGAAAACAACCGTCATTGTTGAGGATTTTTTAAAAACTAGAACTTGTATTTGGTATCACTGTTTAATGTATTAAAAAGTGTATTTTCCAGAGGAGGAAAAAACATTGACTAGCAACTATAAATAAACAACTGTAAATCATGTGAGAAAACGGCCACTGTGTTAATAAGATAGGAAAACACACATCCAGAAAGTTGTTTTCTCTATCTACATACAATATACAGGTAGTCCTCGACTTACAACAGTTTTCTCTATCACATACAATATACAGGTAGTCCTCGACTTACAACAGTTCATTTAGTGACCATTCAAAGTTACTATGGCACTGAAAAAGTGACTTATGGCTATTTTTCACATTTACAACCATTGCAGCATCCCTGTGGTCACATGATCAAAATTCGGATGCTTGACAACTGGTTCCTATTTATGACGTTGCAGAGTCCCGGGGTCATGCAATCCCCTTTTGCGACCTCCTGACAAGCAAAGTCAATGGGGAAGCCAGATTCTCTTAATACCTGTATTACTAACTTAACAACTGCAGGGATTCATTTAACAACTGTGGCAAGAAAGGTCGTAAAATGAGGCAAAATGTGCTTAAAAATTGTTGGGCTCAGTTATGATTGTAAGTTGAGGACTACCTGTCCACATAAGAAAAAAAGGTTAGCAATGTGTCAAATGGGAAGAGAATGCCGTTGAATTAAAATGCACTTCAATTAAAACTGAATCATTATTAAATATCCAGGGAATAATTAAAGAACTCTCATTCTGTTTCAGCTTAAATCTCATTTTTGAAGGAGAAGAACAACCATTCATTAAGCACTACTCAAAGGTAATGCAATCATTTAAACCTTGCAAAATAATAAATGTCCATTGTCAGGAGTATATATACCAGAGAGGAGTTAAAACTGTCAAGATAGGGGCTGTGGCTATGAGTTCAAAGCCTGTCTCTTTTTTTATGTCGTTCACATTGCCGAAAAAGGGTGATACTCTGACTAGAGCCATGCCGCCATCTTGATTTTTTTTGACATACCCCCTTCCATGGATTTGTGGGGCTGCCACAAAGAAGAGGGGGTCAAATTATTCTCCAAAGCACTGGAGGGCAGGACAAGAAACAATGGTTGGAAACTAATCAAAGAGAGAAGCAACCTGGAATTAAGGAGAAACTTCTTAACAGTGAGGATAATTAACCAGTGGAACAGCTTGCCCCCAGAAATCATGGGCGCTTCATCACTGGAGGTTTTTAAGAAGAGACTAGACCATCACTTGTCTGACATGGTATAGGTTCTCCTGCTTGAGCAGGGGGCTGGACTAGAAGATCTCCAAGGTCCCTTCCAGCTCCATTCCATTCCATTCCATTCCATTCTTATTGGAAGCTGGCTGAGAAGGTCACACATGATCCCAAGACATTGCAACCATTATAAATACATGCCAGTTGCTAAGTGCCCAAATTTTGATTACATGACTATGGGGATGCTGCCACAGTCATAAGTGCAAGGGCCCATCATAAATCACTTTTTTTCAGTACTGTTGTAACTTCAAATGGTTACCAAACAAATGGTAGTAAGTCGAGAACTGCCTGTAAACAAAGGTGATATGATGAAAATATTTTTGTCTAATATTTCTTAAGAGGAGGGGAGGGAGAGAGGGAGAAAGAGAGAGAGAGAGAGAGGAGAAGCATGTGTGAAAGGCCTAGTGATGGTCCCATTGCTTTGATAAATCTGAGAGGTTTCCTAGGGTGCTGGCGGTGGGTAGAGGGAGTGCCAAGCCCGGGTACCACCCATTGAGCTAAACAAAGAATCACGTCAAGCTGCTCCAGAGATCGATGGGGAACAAGTTGGTTATAGGAACAAAACAAAGACAGGGAAAGCAATTCACAGAATGGATGGCTTTGGGGAATTAACTGGGTGGGTACTTCAAAGAATTCCAGATGCGCCCTTGTTATGAAAATAGTTGTGAATTTCATTGCTTTCCTGTAGAATATAATAATGATTTTTGAACTTGTCTCCCTTCCTTTTCGTTTCCATGCTGGGCAAGGGAAAATGTTTTTTTTTTTTAAAAAAAACAACTTATCAAGTTTTCCCACCTTTCCTTTAAGGCGTTCCCAGCTGAGCTTTCCTCTTGCTGTTCTGTTCGGATGATGGTACTGTGAGGTAGGCTGTACTAAGAAAGAGGAATGGACCCAGGGCTCACCCTCACTACCAGGGCTGAGATTTATCTAGTCTTAAGATGCCATCTCCGCACAAATGGATTTCTGCATCTTCTGGAGAAGGGCTCCCCAACTCTCGGTCGGTGCACTCACACCAGTCTATGGCCCGTTGGGAATCAAGCTGCACAAGCGGTGGGCGAGCGTGCGAAGCTCCATTTGTGAAAGCCGTGCGCGTATGTGCAACACCATCCCTCCCCACCTCACCACGGCCGGTCCGCAGAGCCAGAAAGATTGGGGACCGCTCTTCTAGAGTTATCCGACTATTGTACCATTGTTTCTGATGGCGCAAATAAAGGAGGCAGGTTTCATGTATGAGATTTATACCCATAATGCCCTCTTCTCTTTTTCCAGGCTACAACAGCCTTGTGAGGTGGGTTGGGCTGAGAAATTCGGACTGGCCAAACATCACGCAGCTTGTTTCTGTGCCTAAAGGAGAACTAGGTCTCTCACTCTCCCATTTTCTAGCCCAGCCTTCACTACTATATCACCTCCCAAAGGGCTGCAAGAAGCTACAGATTGTAATGAGGGAGAGAGAGAGGTGGGGGAGAGAGAGAGAGAGAGAGAGAAGGATTGATTTCTTGGCCATTTTCCGATAAAATGTACAGTAATCTCTCTGGTAATTTCCAGATTTCGAGCCAAGGAGAAATGTGAAGCAGCCTCACCTGTGGACGTTTTCGTTTGCTTTTTCCATATTATTGTTGAGATCCATCTCTTCCCACAACTCAGAGTGACTGGACGGTGGCACGCAAAGCAGCGCCCAAGGATACCTCATTCTCTGCATAATCTAGACCAAGGCGGTTTGGGTGCCGTTCAAATCCTAGCCAAGCAAGGTAAGTCCGTTTCTGCAAAGGAAATAAATAGCAGGCATGAAGAAAGAAGATTATTTTTGCTTTAAAAACAAGGGAAGGTCAGGGGTGTTCGGGTGGGGCTAAAAGTCAAGATAAAAGGGGAGCAAGGCTTCACCGTATAAAAGGCCCTTGGCAATTGCTTCAAAATAACCACAGAATGCTTCCAGGTTTTTCAGATTAATACAGGCAGTGCTCAACTTATGACCACAACGCAGCCTGCTCGTTAAGCAAATGCCGCAGTCATAACATGAATGCTGCTGTCATTAAATGAGCAGCATAGTCATTAAGCAAACCCATTGTTCTCTATTCATGGTTTTTAATATTTGGCAAAGCCATCACAATACGTGGCCACATGACCACAAAATGCTGCAGCAACCATAAATGCGGCCATGTTGCTAAGTGCCCAGTTGTCTGATCACGTGACCTCAGGGAAGACCCACCACCACCAATAGAAGCTCAGAACCAGGCCTCATTCCCTTTTTTCAGGTAGCTCATAACTAAACGACCGGTCATAAGTCGAGGACTACCTGTATGAAGATAATAGATATCCCACAAGCAAGCATGCCTGCTCTTTTCCAGAGCTATTTTAACACTAGAGTCTTTGGTGCTGATTTCCAGGAAGGAAACAGGGTTAAATAAAGATTCGGGCACAGTGCTTAACGTAGCCAACAAGCTCTTCCTATGTTTTTCACAATCAGGTCCCATTAAGAAAAAGTCTCTTCCTGTTTTCATTAGAAGCATCCTACTGTTAATTTTGTCCTTATTACTTCCTGATCAACACAACTAGGGAGAGGTGATGAAAGAGGTGATATTGGTTGACCTCAGAACACTAAGATGGCTTAGGAGACCCCCCCAAAATTAAAATAATCTCAAGGCAATACGCTGACCCAAAACCATCCCTAAAGAAGACAATGCCAAACCATTTCCGTACAGGTGCAAAAAAAGCACACAGACATATCTATGGCACTAACTAAATTCATACAAGTTTGATAAATAAACTCAAAGGGGCATTACTGTATTTTTAACCTTTAAGCAGTTGGCTCTCATTCTCTACAAAATGGGATGAAATTTTCATTATTGGCTTCCTTCCATTAAAAAAATGTAGAAACGCCATTGTTTTGCAATGTCATGTAAAAACTGGAGAACACGCAGCATGGACATGAATGATAATTAGGTAATATTTAATCAAATATTAAATGGGCAAAGTTATCTCTCTGTCTTTTATCTATGTATCTATATTAATTTTATTTATTTTTATCCCACAATAACGCAAGGTAACAAATGTAGCTAATATTCCTTCCTCCTCCTATTTTTCCCACAACAACCCTGTGAGGTTGGTTGGGCTAAGAGAGAAACACTGCTCCAAAATCACTCAGCCATCTTTCTAAACCAAACATCACAATTGTCTCTAGGGGATCCGTGGTTTGTATCTATATGTACATACAACCCATCAAAGCACAAGGAAGCATATTTAAGCCATATCCACAAAATTTAAGTTGTAATTTCAAATCTCATATTTACAAGGGAATAAACCTCCCTAAATAGAGAGGGCTACAGATCTAAACAGAGACTTGCCATTTTAATGCATTAACTACTCATCCTAAATACCACCAATTGTCATGGTTTATACTAGTTATACGTGTAACATCTTGAACAATCTTTTATTTAACGCAGCCGGTGCAGTTATAAACCAAATCTATAGCTTCTCAGCTTCATCCCAAATAACGAGATGGGCAGTATATAAATTTAAGAAAATAAATACATAAAATCTACAAGCCTTTTTTTAAAATTTAGTCCAGAAGTAAATGGATTTGGGCAGGACTGAATCCAAAATTTATTAGTTTAAAAAAAAAATCTCTTGAAAGATAACATCAAATGTCATCCTGTATTTATGAATCACAAAATAATGATTGTTGCTCCATTTCATTTGACGGAAATGGAGTAGATTGCTTTTTGAGGGACTCGTTCAAAAGAATCCGGTGTTTCTAAATTTGCAAAGGGCATTGCAATCATTTCTTTAGAGAGCTTACTCCAAGGGCTGCTTTTTAAACCAACTTGTAAGACATCCCCCCCCAATGCATTAAAATCACCCACAGTCTCAATTTGTACAAAATTCCAATGTTTGAAGATGGTGCCAAGAGCAGGGAAGTCCTAGGAAAGTTGCAATTTCCCATGAACTTACCAGATCAAGAAACTCAGCGGGACACACACCACAGCATAATTCCCCTGTTGCAGATTTCAGATCCAGAGCTCTGAATTAGTTCCTGCTGCTGCCTGCATCAGATTTTTAAAAATCACTTTGGAGTCTGCCGAAACATCTACTTGGCTGAGTTCCTAGAACTTTCTGGAGTTACCTGTGCCATACAAAACCTAACAGACAAACATCGTACCAGGGATTTGCATGTTTCTTAAGCAAGCATCAATCTTCTTTCTCTTGCATTTTAGCCCGAGACAATATTGGCCAATTCCTTCTTTCAGCCAAAATATCTACTACACCGACTCAACTTGAGAAGGCTCTGCTGCCCCATAGAGGTAAAAATTTAAACGTTCCTTTTCACACAGCTGGCAAGAGAAACAGATCTTACCTTGAGCTTTTTCTTTCTTTCTTTTCTTAACTTGTCTATTGCAAGATCTTTGTAGCCAGAAGATTCCTCTCTCTGAATATTCACCCACTCATTGGACCATAGAACAAAGTCAGTTGCATTTTATACCCTCTTTAAATGCAAGTGAAGGTAGGTGGGGAGTCCCTTACTTTTTAAGAGTGACAGATGAGTCATTTTTTACTTTCCTTACAAATGTACAGGATGTTTAGCAACACAGCCTTATGCCTGCTGGCCAGCATGAATATTTAGATTTCTTTGTTTATTTATTTCCCCCCCCCCCTAAAACTCACCAGCATCTTATGGGGACTTACTAACTAGGGAATTTCCAAGACTCTGCTGAATTTCTGTTCCTCCAAATCAGAACCTGTAGACAGGAGTGATGATGTAACAATGCAAAAAATAATTTTTTAACATAAAATAACATTGAGAAGAAAATACATCTCTGAATATAATTGCAGTACTGTAATTGTATTGCCGTGACATTTTAAATTTGGTTTAAAGCATTTAAAAAAAAAACACCTCGGCTTATTTTTTTTCTCCTGGCCTCATTCACTTTTTACACTAGAGCGTGGTCCTTCTGCTGAAAGACTGAGCAGCCCACACTGTCCCCAAAATTGTCCCTCAAACCATGGTATGTTTGGTTATCACATAGTGACCAGTTAATCTGATATGTGACTAGACAATTTGTGACTTTCCAGAGGTTATTGGACTCTGCTTCCAATTGTCCTTAGCCAACCAGGTCAGGAGCTGTTAAGTAATGAAATCTAATATTTAGAGAGTCAATGGTACCCCATCTCTGGTTTAACTCTAATTTAACCTCTGCTTAAGATATTGGGTTAGCCATACAGCCCCTTTCACTTATTATTGAATGTTGCAAGTTCTCAATTTTATATCTACTTCATATATATTATATATATATAGTTCATATGCTTGTATACTATGTGAAGTAATAGGGAGCCAATTTGGCATAGGAGATAAATTTCACACGGAAACCTAACTTCATGAGAGCCACTCTGGCGTAGTTGTTAAGGCATTAATCTAGAAACTGGGAGATCATGAATTCTAGTCCTGCCTTACGGGCAAAGTCAATGGCAAACCAATTCTGAAAACCTTGCAAGAAAATCCCAAAGGTGCTTTTTTTGTGTGTTTTTCCAAGAAGCAACTGGACTTTCTGGTTTTTCTTTGAAGACTTTTGCTTCTCATCCAAGAAGCTTATTCAGAGCTGAAGAAATTTCTTGGATGAGAAGTGAAACGACTTCAAAGGAAAACCAGAAAGTCCAGCTGCCTCTTGGGGAAAAAAAAACAACTTTTGGGATAACCATGTCCTGGATGACTGAGAATCTCCATAGACATTTGCCAAGAAAACTGCAGGGACTTGTCCTGATAGTCATTAGGAGTGAAGAGTAAGAGCAATGGGAGAGTTTAGTACAGTGGTTAAACCACCAGGCCAGAAATTTCTAGTCCCACTTCAGACACAAAGCCAGCTAAGGGACTTTGGGCCAGTCACTCCCTTTTAGCCCGGCAATGGCAAAGCACTTCTGAAATCTTGCCAAGAAACCTGCAGTCGCCAGGACTCAACACTGACTCAAAGGACCAAACCAAAATAAAATAATTTGATCTTGAACCAACCTGCTCAAGCGTGTTAAACATATCCAATCTTTTCCCTTACACTTTGGGGCCATGCTCTGTTGCAATTTCTTATCCCAAGAGGAGCAAAGCTGATTGGCACAGAGGTTCTTTTTGGGGAAGGAGTCAAGCTGCCTGATGAAGATGCCGCAATACAAATTCGGGCAGGTCACGAATTAGCAGGCTAAAATAAAACAAGAAGGGAGAAAAAAAGTTACTAATGTTAGAATCCCAACTGTCTGCTTGGAAATCCAACCTCAGAGACTGCTAGACAAGTGAATTGCATCTCCATACAATTATTTATCACCGGTCATCTCAGACATGGAGGAAACTCTCCCAGAGAACAGTCAGGGATGATTTTTAAAGTGGCTGTGCTTTGTCTTCTTTTCTGTCTGATCATTTGGTGTTTGAAGTGAAATTTTGATTTGTTTTTGTACTTGCCTGGTTCTAAAAACCTGGAAGATGGTCGTTCCCGAGTAGGTTTTATGAACATGATTTTATAAATAGCCAAAGACTTTATTCAGATAAAGCAAAGCTGGACAGTAATAAGAAAAACGGGTGGTGGTGGTGCAATTTGGCATCTTTCTAAAGTTCAACAAAGAATAAGACCAGAGAGTGTCTATGGTGATTCTCAGTCATCCAGGTTACGGTTGTCCTTCAAAACATTTCACTTCTCCTCCAAATTTGGAAGAAGCCTCTTGGATGAGAAGCGAAATGTTTTCAAGGGGAAAAAAACCCCAAGAAAGTCCAGTTGCCTTTTGAAAAGCACCTTTAGGACAACGCCAGAGTGTGTTAACAAACTGGTGTTATTGCACCCTCACTTAACAATGGTCCCCATTAAATATCATGATCATGATCATGTAATAACATCTCAATTCAATGGGCCATTGAGGATTGTCCATTCAATCCAAATATCTGCTAAACCTGAAGTTAATCACTTGCATAGTTACGTACTTACTTAAATTACTCCCAAGATCTGGACTGAAATCAAATTTAACATTCTTAGAGAGAATGGTGTTTGTTTTTGTTTTTGGTAGCCAAAAATTAGAAGGAATCTGCCAGGACCTTTTCAGACTAACAAGTTTTATTAGAAGTTTGAAAAGTTGCTAGCTGATACCTTGTGATTTTTGATTTTTTAAATAAATTTTAAATTAATATTTATTTTGAGGGTTACATATGTTTGCATTTCTGACTTAGAAAAGATGCTTCTGAAAATCTTGTTTTTATGGATTCATTGTTTGATCATTTTCCATATTTCACCAATAAGAGTAATTTTATTTCGCAGCATTTTCCTTTTGTTTCTTCAAATAAAAATATTGGGGGCTTTCCACAGGCTGCCTGCAAAGAATCTGCACATTTTCTGAGTATCCTGAGATGGCAAAACAAAGGCAGCTCTAAAATTGTTTAAAAAGAAATGGCATTGAGGCACCCAGCTAAGTGAACAGCCTTGAGATAAAGGCCTGCTGATGATTATATATATATATGTATATATTTGTACTGCAACAAACAAATTGGAATTAATAATTCCTAGAGAAGAAGAGCTACTGAAGGTATATTCAAAGCATCAGGGGATGCCCCAAACCAGATCCTGCTAGGAAAGTTTCCCATTAATTTCAGTTTCTCAGCTGAATTAAGACACTTGCCCAGAAATTTTCAACTGACCTATGTAATTTGCTGGGAAATCAGGTTGAGGAGAAGAATGAATCAGTCCATCTTCTGCACATCCCAAAATGAATGAGCAAATGAATGAAATCCTGGCCCCACAAACATCAGGGTGGGAAAAATAAGTAAAAATAAGTAAGTGAAACCACATGCCAGAAAAGGGGAAATGGGAATTGAGGTAATCTATTTTCAAAACAAGAAATAGACTACCTCAAGTCAATTGCTTGAATTCCCCAGTCAACATAGGCAACTGACAAACTGTTGCTAAAGGAATGGTCGTAAGTTGAGGACTCCATACTATTTCAGACAAATGGTTGTCCAATCTCTTCTTAAAAACTTCCAGTGTTGGAGCATTCACAACTTCTGGAGGCAATCCATTCCACTGATGAATTGTCCTCACTGTCAGGAAGTTTCTCCTTTTCTCCAGGTTGGTTGTCTCCTTGATTAGTTTCCATCCATTGTTTCTTGTTCTGCTTTTAAGTGCTTCAGAGAATAGGTGGACCCACTCTTCTTCTTTGGGGCAGCCCTTTAGATATTGAAAGGTTCTGCTCCCAATGCAAACTGCTTGTTTGCTTTGTACAACAATGCAAACTTTCTTTAGATTGTGGAATATCTCTTTAGATTAGGGCATATCTCCCCTCATCTTAGACCCCTAGAGTCTGTGTATCTCTCTGTGTGTGTGAAAGACAGAGAGAGAGAGAGATTATTTTGATTAAATGTCTTTGGGAAATGAGAAGGTAGACCCTTCACATTTGTTTACTCTCTCTATATATACAGGGGAAAGCTTAGCTATAATATTTTAAGGTGCTCAGTCTTAATTTACAATCTCAAAATGCACCAGGTGGGATATTATTTTTGTTTGGCAGACATTAAGGGAGTTAGAAAGACAAATGAAGATTTGGAAAGCCTTGCAGCCACACTGAGAATATCAGTATTTGGTGAAGTCCTGGTGGACGCTTCAGTCTATCAGATCATCTGCCTGTACTCTGTACAAACTTTGCCAGTAGCAGAACACAAGTAATACATAGGAGGACCGCGTTTCTCCGTGGAGCTGATGAATGTTCATTGGTGATTGCCCATTCCAGAGAGTGAGGTGTACACACACTGCCTGTGCAGCCAGACAGCATTTCTCCCGAATAGGTAAGAAAATCCCCGAGTGTTGTGCTAATTTCTGTTGTCTGTAAAAGTCTGCTCCTTACACTAACGCCTCCCCCACTCCCGCTTAATCGCCTAGGGCTGCGTAGAGCTTATCTCTACTGCTGAGTTAGTTCATGCCAGCGTGTGAATATTTCATGGGGCAATGCAGATACCAGACGAGAATCAATATTCTCTAAGCCTGGATGGGGAAAAAAAAAAGCCAGGACAGAACATGATAACGAAGTCTCTAATGGCACTCTGGCACTCTGACAATTTAGCCATCAATGGACATATAGACATTAAGATAACGTCTGTGCAAAAGAGACAATCGACTAGCCAAAAAGGGAAGAAAAAGACCGGAGCACCTCTCCAACAGCATCCAGATGAGCAGAGGTTTACTCCAAGATTAACGTCGGACCAACAATCAAGTAAGTCAACACTATCCCAGTCAAGAAACTACCAAAGAAGCCAACAGCAAATAGCCCAATCGAAGAACCTCCAAGACCACCCTCACAAAGATTGTCAGGGCAAGACACCAGCATAGAAATTGAGAGCAAACTCACCTTCCCACCAGCACTGATGATGTTACCTGGTTGGGGTAATGAAAGGTCTGCAAGAAAACAACCAAGCTCAGAGAGCACCAAGGACCTCACAGTACTCCTCCTCCCTTTCCCCGTTGTTTTCCTCCTCCTCCTCCTCCTCCTCCTCCTCCTCCTCCTCCTCCTCCTCCTCCTCCTCCTCCT
>JANHFL010007424.1:8639-27906 GCA_032468155.1 Oxyrhabdium leporinum
CCATTCCGAAGACTCGGGGCGGTTTACAGCTTATAAGCAATACTCTTACATCAGTATATTAATCCAATATACCTCATACTCCTTCCTCTACCTATTTTCCCTACAACAACAACAAGCCTGAGTGTTGGATTGGGTTAGGCTGAGAGAGAGAATGGCTGGACCAAAGATACCCAGCCAGTTTTCATACCTAAGGGAGGACTAGAACTCACCATTTCCTAGTTTCTACACCAGTACCTTAACCACTAGGCCAAACTGGCTCTGTCTTGTTCCTAGCTGAGTGTGGTTGGTTGGTTGACTGCAAATCCATCTGGACTTCTGATAAGAATCTTGTGTTCTTTTCCAAAATCGGACCTGCCTGTATTGGCAAAACGATGAGGACTAGAACCTTAGTTTAATAATAGCAAAGTGACAGGCCACAAGGTCGAAACTTTCCATGCAAAACTTTCCAAGCTCAACTAACTTGCATCTCCAGGTGGGACAGGTGTAGGCCCTGATGCAACCTGGCAAAGAAGGGAAGATTCCCATATTCCTGAGATTGGGTTCCTGCTTCTTATATCCAGGGTGATGGGATACTGAACTCTTGCCGACAAATGCAAGCTGCCCCTCCACCTTTTTCGTCTTAAAAACAGATTCTGTGGTATAAACAGTGCCTTGGGCTCTTTCTAGTTGACATTCACCCAAACAGCTATTATTTAAGAGGGGGCATTATTTTTCTCTACCCAGCCTAAGCTTGCTGTTTAAGGAAACCTTGTTAACATTTCCCAGGCATAAGTGTGTTGTCATTTTCAGACCTCAGATCCTTTGTCAGCATTTTTTCGACTTCATTTTCTGACCACAGGGCAGATTTTATGTAGGGCGCATATATAAAGGTAGGGGGGGGCAGGAGTGCGTGGGCATAATAACCACATGCGCAGCACTGAGTCCCTGGCGAGAGCATTTTTTTCCCCCTGAAGACTTAAATATGCCTGGCCTGTCACTCCCCATTCTTTAAAAAAAAAAATGAGGAGCTTTTTGCAGGAGTCTAGCAGGAGTCCTTGACTTACGACCATTGGTTTAGCGACCGTGCCGATTTACGACGGCAAAGGTGACTTACAACTGGTCAGAATCAGAATAGAGCCGGAAGGGACCTTGGAGGTCTTCTAGTCCAGCCTCCTGCTCAAGAGGAGCCCCTTTATCATTTCAGACAGGTGGCTGTCCAGTCTCTTCTTAAAAACCTCCAGGGATGAAGAACCCACAACTTCTGAAGGCAAGTTGTTCCACTGGTTAATTGTCCTCACTGTTAGGAAGCTTCTCGTTAGTTCTAGGTTGCTTCTCTCCTTGATTAGTTTCCATCCATTGTTTCTTGTCCTGCCTTCTGGTGCTTTGGAGAATAGGCTGACCCTCTCTTCTTTATGGCAGCCCTTCAAATACTGAAATACTGCTATCAGTCACCCCCAGTCCTTCTTTTTTCTCTAGACTCGCCATACCCAAATCCTGCAACCGTTCTTCATATGTTTTAGTCTCCAGGCTTTTTAATCATCTTAGTTGCTCTTTGCACTTTTTCCAAAGTGTCAACGTCTTTTCTGTAACGTGGCGACCAAAACTGGATGCAGGATTCCAGGTGTGGTCTTACTAAAGGTTTTATAAAGCGGTACTAATATTTCACATGATTGATTCTATGCTTCTACTACATAGACGGTAGCTGGTTGTTTTGAAGCTGAGCATGTGCGCAAAGCTCATGTTAAGTGCGCAGGCACGCATGCGATCACCGAAACGGTTGTGGAACTGGTTGAAACCCACCACAGCACGGCATGGTATATATATACACACCAAGGGCAAAACCTGAAAACTATTGGGTAATCCTCGCCTTATAACAGTTCATTTAGTGACTGTTTAAAGTTACAACAGCACTGAGGCTTCCTATAAAGGACTACAACACCCATCCCTCTCCAACACACAACTAGGGGGCAGGATACTACCTCCTAACAGCTTGGCAATCATCAGCTTAGAAAAGGAGACGCTGAGCTTTGAGTTAAGGCAGACCTGCTCCCTTGCTACTACCTTTACCCCTTCATAAGCACCCATAAATACCTCTCCTGACGTTCTTATAAATTTTGCAGCCTTGATCTCTCTTAGGACAAAGCCTCATCTCCCATGTATCTTTAATATGGCTGCTTTGAGGTTTAAATCCTGGCAGATGAGACCTTGTCAGTGCATCTGAATATAGAAGATTAAACTGGGCCAATTAGGTGCAGCCTCAGGCACTGGTCCCAGGGTTGGGAATCAGTAGCCCCCACTTCTACCTCCTCAGGTAGGATATGCAAATCTCAACAACCGAGACCCTCCGAATGCAGCTTCTGAAAGCTGTGTCATTAGCAAGAAAGGAGACAGCATCACTTCCTCCTTAACTCTGCCTTTACCCACCATGCTAGTTTTGGGATGAAGCCTGGGGCTTCATCTGAATGCTAAAGGTTCTTTTTTCCCCCCAGAAATATTTTACTCCATTGTATTTTCCCCGACCGTCAATCATATCTGTTTTGATCATACAAGTAGTCCTCGACTTACGACCACAATTGAGTCCAAAATTTATGTTGCTCAATGAGAAATTCGTTAAATGACTTTTGCTACTATGTGAATCATTGCAGTTGTTAAATTAGTAAACCAGTTACTAAGGTTTGAACGGATCGCGGATGGCGTCGGCCTTCCCAGGTAGGCCCTCCATCCGAAGATTGAGAAAAAGATCCTGGGAGCCGTGAAGTATTAATACCGCTTTATAAAACCTTACTAAGACCACAGCTGGAATACAGGTAGTCCTCGACTTAGGGCTACAATTGAGCCCCAAATTTCTGTTGTTGAGAGAGACATATGTTAAGTGAGTTGTGCCCCATTTTATGACATTTTTTTGCCTCAGTTGTTAAGTGAATCACTGCAGTTCATAAGTTAGTATCCTGGTTATTAAGTGAATCTGGCTTTCCCATTGACTTCACTTGTCAGAAAGTCATAAAAGGAGATCATATGACCCCAGGACACTGCAGCCAGCATACATATGAGTCAGTTGTCAAGCATCCAAATGTAAATCACATGAGCACAGGGATGCTGCAACGGTCATAAGTGTGAAAAATGGTCATAAGTCACTTTTTTCAGTGGCATTGTAACTTTGAACAGTCACTAAATGAACTGTTGTAAGTTGAGGATTACCTGTAATTCAAGGATCTCCATTGGACTAGAAATATTTCCTTCATTTTCTCTTCACCATGGAGTAAGTCTTCTGTATATTTGTTAATCCCTTCAGGGCACTCTTAAGTTTAGAAACAAATTGCAGAAAATATCTGACATGTTAAGCCAAGACTATGTTTTAGTTAGAGCCAGGTGTAGAACTTGAGTTTGCATGTTTTTGTTACCATCTGCAAGACAGCCTCGAACATAGTTAAAAATCATAATTTTCGTGCTTACAGCTTAAAACAGGGGAAAAATCATTAAAGAAGTGGTTGGATACTAATCACATTAAATAAATTTCTTATAATGAACCAGTTGGTTAACAATTGGGGCGGCATTTTATATTAGGCATAAAGACTTAATAAAATCATTTAATACTTAACTACAAAAACAACACGTGTAAACAAGGTAAATGCATACAATTTACAGTGAATTATAAAACAAATTAGTCATGGTTAGTTTTTGTCTTGATTCAGCTTATTATTTGGGAGAACAATTCTCAGCATGCTACTCAGAGGCCAAGTGAGATAAGTTGCACATCCCTAGGGCTGCATGATTTATGAACCCAGTAATTGTCTTTTTAAATAAGACAGGGCAGAGTTTGTGGTTCATGATCATAAGGCAGAAGGCACAGTGCTCAGAATCAGGAGAGGCAGACTTAAGTAATTATATACACCAGGCCTTTGAAAAGGAGGGGTCTCATTTTTTCTACTTCAGTTACAACATTTCAAAAAACAGCACCTTTAGGATATAATTCTAAAAAAGGAGCTGTTGCAGTCAACCATGCAGCTTATTCTTCAGCAGGTGCTCCAAAATGAGCACCTGAGACAATTATGCCACTTATCTAATATTTTGTTGAAAAGGTGTGACATTTGGATCAGTAAAGAAAAAAAATATGTAGATCTAGACTCAGTGGTGGGATTCAGCTGGTTTTCACCCCGGTTCACTAGAACCGATATCTCAATTTTTCTGGAGTTCGGTGAACCGGCTGAAGTGAGAGGCAGGAAGCCCTGCCATGCCCGGGGGGGGGGAGATGGCAAGAGGAGCCCTGTCTCGCTCCACACACCCCAGTGAAAGACAGCAGCAGCCTGGCAGCTTCTCTTGCCTGCCCTTTCTGGAGCTGGAAGCCAACTGTCAACCACACACCCAGTTGCCCATCCATCCATCCATCCATCCATCTCTCTCTCTGTGTCTCTCTCTCTCTCTGTGTCTCTCTCTCTGTGTGTCTCTCTGTCTCTGTCTGTCTGTCTGTCTGTCTGTCTCTCTCTCTCTCTCTCTCTCTCTCTCTCTGTCTCTGGGCTCACCCAGTGCCACAGTCCACCATGCAGGCCAGGAGCTGCCCTCCCATCCTCCATGGGTTCAAGATGCCATTGAAGAAAGGTGCCAATGACCCCGCGGGCCTCTGTCTCTCTCTCTCCTCTTTCCACCACCACCCAGATGCCCTCACTTCCCCCAAGAAAGGTGGTAAAAGAAAGAGGATTCCATCACATGCTGAATGCCGTAATTAAGCCTTGGCTCTCTAAGATGCCATCTCTGTCACTGGATAAAGCAGGAAGGCGATTCAAGGCAGTGAGAAGAAACCCGAGACCAGTGCCCGCCCGCATCTCTTTTCTGTGCCTGAATAGTGTGCTTCTCCTAAAAGCCTCTGGTTTACACGCCTGCCCGCTTCTCCTCTTTCAGCAACACCTCTCCCATGCCCGCGTTCAGGGAGAGAGCGAGCGATGGAAGAGGCAGAGTGGGCAGGCGCATCAAACCAGAGGCCTTTAGGAGAAGCACATTGTTTGGCACGGAAAAGAGACATGGGCAGGCGTTGCTCTCTCATTTCTTCTTCTTTCACTTTGTTGGGGCTGGAGGTGCTTGCTGCCTTGAGTCACCCTCCTGCTTTATTCAGTGACAGAGATGGCATCTTAGGGAGTCATGGTTTAATTATGGCATTCAGCAGATGATGGAATCCTCCTTCGTTGACCACCTTTCTTGGGGGAAATGAGGGCATCTGGGCGGTGGTGGATGGGGCAAGCTCCATGGTGCAGCACTGCAATGGAGAAACGGGTAACGGAGTGGTCGGCTGCTCCATTTCCCATTTCTCCATTGCAGCACAGCGCCCAGGATCCACTTTGAAAGAGGGAAGGGGGTAATTTAACAACCGGTCAGGGTCAGGGTCAGGTTGGCCATCGCGGGAACCTCATCTTGCACATGTGGCAGAGCTGGAGGACAGGGATGGGCCGCAACTCCCACAATGGCCAACCTGACCCTGGGCGAACTGGTTGTTAAATTATTTGAATCCCACCACTGTCTAGACTGATATCCAAATTGAGGTTGATGGAAGTAGAGATCAATTGGAAAGTTAACATGTACTTGCTTGGTCTGTGGAAAAGTGTTGGGTGGCACTTGAGAGTATGGAATGGTACCAAGTCTGTTTATTTTATTTATTGATATATCACGTTTAGAAAACTCCCATTTCCTTCAAAGAACTCTGGGTGATAAGAATGATTCTGGGAGGCTATTTGAAGGGCCATCTCTTTCTGGTTTTGTCTACACATCCGATCAGTTCTAGAAGAAGTGGTATGTTCTCAGTCCTATCTGCTAAGAAGTCTCACCTGTGAGACTCAGGAGATATGAATGACTTTTCTGCTGTAGCTCCTGCCCTTTGGAGCATCATTCAAGAGCCGTGGTGGAGCAGTGGTTAGAATGCAGTACTGCAGGCTACTTCTGCTGACTGCTGGCTACCTGCAATTTGACAGTTTGAATCTCATCAGGCCCAAGGTTGACTCAACTTTCCATCCTTCCGAGGTCGGTAAAATGAGGACTCAGGTTGTTGGAGGCAATATGCTGACTCTATAAACCGCTTAGAGAGGGCTGTAAAGCACTATGAAGTGGTGTATGTAAGTGTAAGTGCTATTGCTATTGCTTTCATTCCCTCTGAAGTGAGGCCCATCTTTGTTAGCCTTCCAGAAGAACTTGAAAATATGGCTCATCCATCAACCCTGGGTAGGGCTCTCATGGTGAACCTGCAAAGTGCCCGAATGAGTCTAAATCATGGTTGTCCTCTCACCATCTTGTGATTTCTTTTTACATTTTAATTCCTTTATGTATTTATATTTTATTTATGTTATTATTTATGTCTGCTGTTTGTTATGTTATGACATGGCTTTAGTTGCTATTTTAATTGCTTGTAAAGCACCCTGAGTCACCTGTGTAAGATAGGCAGCTATATAAATTTGCTAAATAAAAAAAACAAAATTTCATGTCCTTCCTATACCTTAGGCAGCTTTTACAGCTCAATAACAGCATTACTTGCAACTCAATTTCTTTCCACTTCTGACATTTTTAAAATTCATCACAGGTTACAATAGAAAGATATGTTAAATGAGAGGCATAGGAAGTTCTCCCAAATTGACATATGGTATCATGCAACCACTCTTGCTGCAATGCCAAAATAGCACTAGCACTAGCATTTAGCTTTATACATCACTTCACAGTGCTTTACAGCCCTCTCTAAGTGGTTCACAAAATGAGCATATTGCTCCCAACAATTTGGCTCCTCATTTTACCGACCTTGGCAGGATGGAAGGCTGAATCGACCTTGAACTGGTCAGGATCGAACTGCTGGCAATTGGCAGAATTAGCACGCAATACTGCATTCTAACCACTGTGCCACCAGGGCTCTTAGTGAACTTTTTCTTGCTAGTTGCAAATGTGCAGAACTCAACAAATTGTTTTATCTATCATGTGTTCCATTGGGAGGGTACCATTTGACTTTGAGATGGAACAGATCCAATAGGGAGAGGCAGGACAGGGGTATAGATTAGGGTAGCACATTTTCACATATGAGAGGGTAACACTTTAATTTAGTGATGGGAAAACTCACCCAAAAGAGGGGAAGTGGGGAATACTTTTTTTTTTTTACTTGCAATCATGCATTCATTTTCTATATCAGCTCAGCAGATCGGTAAAGCAATTTCCTTTGAGGAGCTAATTCAGGCTATTCTCAAACAATGAACCTAGTATTATCATGTCATTAATGAAACTGATCACTTTCAATTTGTTTTGCACCTTTAGAAAGAAAGGGAAAAATATTCCTATATAGTACATGCTTATTGAATTAAAATATGCAACATTGCATATAAAGTCTGAAAATCTTATGCATTTCACCCACTAGTAAGTTCCATGGTTTGAAGAGCCCAATTTTCAAGTAATTTTATAGAATGAGAATATATATATATTCTCATATATATATATTCTCATATATATATATTCTCATATATATATATATTCTCAAATATATATAGGTGTATACTTTACCTTGTTTTCTGAATAACGTGAAAGCAGCAATTTGCAACATTTCTATTAAAAATGGATCCTATTGAGTTCATTAGGAATTCTTCTAGGCAAGGAGCCTATATTTTACCTCTAATGTATTTCCTACGGAAATGTTCTCCAGATGTATTGAGCTATCATCTACAACCAGGTGCAGTGAATAACAGGTTGGGATAAGCTGCCCAGGCTTGCTAATAACTCTGTGGATTGTAGTTAACATTTCTTCTAACATTGGCTGAGGGAAGTCTGACTTAGTAGTTAAGGAAAGACTTTTCATATGGTACAATAAGTCCACATAGCAGTTCACGTTTGAAATTCTCACAGAAAAAAATGGATATAGAAGGAGTGGCAGAACCTGAGGGTTGATTTAAAACAGGGATCAGCCTAGAATCCCTAGGTAGCAGGATTGGACAAGCGAACTAAGTCCAACTCCTCTTGAATTCTGTGGACTCTTATCTACCTCCAAACAGGTGTTAACCGTAGGCATGAGTAGCAATAAATCAGTTTAACTGATCTTTCACTTTTGGGCCTGATGTTGGAAGAACTCTTTTTCTGAAACTGAGGAGCTGCAGGTCATACAGTATACGGAAGTTACTTATTGAATTAACTCATCTTTAGTGTTTCTATGCCATCATCTCTTCAAAAGCTACATAAAAAGTCCTGAGAAAAAGTAAAACTAATCAAGTTTACTATACTATGCAATTAACTAGGTTAAACATGTTGCAAATTTTACTGGATTACACGGACAACTGGCCAGTTTCTTTGCAGAACTTCAGGAAAATTAATATATGAATCTGCATCAGATAAATTCACCAAATACATCTAGATAGACGTTATGGGCATGTGGGGCCTTTTAGTAGAGTTGGTATTTATCTTTGTCTTTTCTGATATTTTCAGCTATGATGCAGTTTATGGTGAGGGATAGTGAGGCTTAGCGTCACCCCTCAGGCACTCCCAGGTTCAAAGTTACATTTAGTTATGAACTCAGAGGTGCTGTAGCAAAACTGCATCACAGTTTGTCCATCTCTTCTATGGCTGTTCATGAAATGAAGGGTGCCTCATAGAAATGAAGGACAGACATTCGCCTCAGTTGGAGAAAATAAGAGAGTACAGGAAGGAATATGGTGGAAGGAAAGCAGCTTTTTTAACTTCCACTGCTATGAGTCAGCCCTTTGCTGAGCTCATATATTTCACTAAGCCAGGGGTATAAAACTCATGTCGCCATGGTGGCATCATATGACGTATCGGGACTTTTTCCCCCTTCACTAAACCAGGCATGGGCGTGGCCAGCTCGTGAAGCATCCGGCCCACGGGCTGGGAGTTTGAAAGCCCTGCACTGACCCTAAGCCCTAAGCCAGGGGTCCCCAACCACTAATCTGTGGACTGGCACTGGACCCCAGAAACCAGGCCGCACAAACAAGCAAAGCCCCATCCATGGGATGCAGGCAGCACATGAAACCATACCCCCTGCGGTCCATGGAAAAAACTCTCTCCACAGAACTGGTTGCTGGTACCCAAAAGGTTTGGGGGGGGGGGCATTGCCCCAAGCCACTAAGTTTTAAGACACAATTTACTGAATAAACCACAGTGGCAAAGTTCACATGACATTCTAAAGTCCATATCTATAACTGTATCTATAATTAGATTTGGTTGGCCAACAGCTGCATTCACACAAGAAAACCCATTTTGGATCAGTAGATTGTGTAAACTTAACCAAAGCTTTCCACTAGTTAGATCTGGAGTGAGGATCAGAACAATTGGAGGCTGGAAAACACACCTTTTCTGTGTATTGAGGAGGCTGGATGCAGTGGGGAAATGTATGGCAGAAAAAAGGCAAATATATTGTCACACAAATGTGGCCTGGATCAGGGTGTTTTGTGGGTATGCTTTGCATAGCATAATAATAAAATATTTATTATTTTGGAGGTTATAGTCCAGGTTTGGTTTTGCTATCCTCCTCAAAATGTTGGGAGACTGCGCTTGATGATTTTCAGCAGCTGTGGTTGTGAAAGTATGCAAAGGCTGATTTGAAAGCTGCATATACTGTGTGTGTGTGTGTGTGTGTGTGTGTGTGTGTGTTGGCTGCAAGTTGCCAATCTACCTTAATCAGACAGAAATGTGAAAGAAAAGTAGAAACTGGATTGTGGATAGATATAACAACTCCCTTTTCTCTATGGTGCATCTAATCATTTCCTAATAAACAAAGGAATATGTAACATTCCATTAATGGTCCTTTTTAATTTTATTTTAATTAAAGCAGCAAATAATCTTTATAGATAATAATTTGCAAATCTATATGTTGCAGACTGCATTTTAGCAGCAATATTAAAAACTCACATTTTAGTACAGCACTTTCTTCTTGTTATTCTGCAAAGGAATTCTACGTGTTCAATGAGATCCTCATATAATGCAGATTTTAAGAACAAAGAAATACTCCATTTTAAACAATGAAGGGGAGGAAGAAAGATTTGACACCCTCCCCCCCCCCATCTTCTTTAAAGAACAGGAAAAAATGGAAAATTAGAATTTCCATCTAAACTGATACCTACAAAATGAATTAAAATGCTCTCAGACATTCAACCAAAAAAATATAATTTGCTTTATTACTCTGAATTCCAGCATACTAACTGAACCTTCTGGAAGAAAAAAAAAAGCAAGCTCATGAATAAAACAACTAAATCTTTCAAAAACACAGTTTATAATGAATAATTTATTGCCTGTCAGTATAGTCTTGGCTCCCTCCCCTTTGTTATCGGTTCCTCTTGATATTTTAATTATCTGTCCCAGATTTCATAGACTGATATCTTTTCCTTAGGATCCTGTCCACTTACAAAACAGGCATTGTAACAGGGTTTCTAGAACTGCTACTTCCATACGGAGAAACGCAAGCTCTAAGATGATTTCGAACGCCACTATCATGGGCAACTTAAATTGCAGTCAGCAAATCAAAATAACCGAACCAACAATTTTTTAATTAAAAATGCCTTTCATATTCAATGAGCAAAACGCTGACTTTGACTTAAAAGAAACATTCTGGGATTGCGCTGGTTAAGACTTATGTCAGGGCACTAGACACATTTCTGAATGATCATGCATCACAGATATCCATATGCATAAGAAAGAGTCTGCAGCCATCACCCACTCCTCTATTTGGTTTTGTTTTGTTTTTTTCCTTCTCTCCTCTCTACCGTTAAATGCCAGATTCACACTGTTGAGGTGGTAAAATTTCCACACCTATGCAAGGCATCGTAAAAATGTAATCTGGATAGCCTTGTTTTTAATCTCTTTCTAGGTTTCTGAATGCCACCGTTTCATAAACAAGGAAAGAGCGTGATGAAAAGTAATACATAGTTTACATCTGCATAGGTTCAGCAGGAGAATGTCAGGCAAGTGTTTGACTCTCCAAATGAAACCCTGTCTATAACACTAGTACTAACAATACTATGTCTACAATACTGATTATAGATAATAATACTATGTCTATAATACTAATATCATAGTATAATACTAGAGCAATCTGAGTTCAAAAATGCTGGAAGCCAGGTACTCAGACAAATCAACCATCAAGAGGCACATAAACCAAGACATCTTCCCAGCAATAGCATCCAGATAAGCAAACATTAACACCAAGATGAACATTAGAGCAACTATCAAAATGTAAACTACACCCCAATCAAAGAACTATTAAGCCAGAAAAACAAGCTAACCGTAAACAACAGCCTAATCAAGGAACCACTAAGACAACTCCTAACAACACTGACAGGGCTTGCCCCTAGTATATAAACAGAGAGGAAACCTCCCTCCCTCCTAACACCGATGATGTTACTTAGCTGGGTATGGAAAGGTCTGCAAGAAAACAACCAGCAAGCTTGGAGAGCACCAAGAACCCCGCAGCTCAATTGAGAAAAAAAAAGACTTTCTTCGATTGGCTGTCTATAATACATACAGGTAGTCTTCAACTTATGACCACAATAGAGCCCAAAATTTCTGTTGCTAAGCAAGACAGTTGTTAAGTGAGTTTGGTCCCATTTTACAACCTTTCTTGCTACAGTTGTTAAGTGAATTGTTGCAATTGTTAAATTAGTAATATGGCTGTTAAGTGAATCTGGCTTCGGCATTGACTTTGCTAGTCAGAAGGTCCCAAAAGTTGAGTACATGACCCTGGGACATTGCAATTTGGCAACGCCAGTTGCCAGGTGTCCGAATTTTGATCATGTGACCGAGGGGATGCTGCAATGGCCGTAAGTGTGAAAAAAATGTTCACTTTTTTCTATCTCGTTGTAACTTTGAATGGTCAGTCAATGGACGGTTGTAAGTCGAAAACTATGTGTATTACAGTTGTATGAAGAACATAAAAAGTCTGAAGTTGATTAATTGAGCTGGTGTGATGATAGGGAATCTTCTTGAACAATCCAAATGCTCAACATCATTCAAACTGGATTTGTAATATGAGATCCTGATCTCTTTGGCTGAAATAAAAATAAAAATAATAATGGAGGAAGAAATAAAGGAAAAATTGGTCCCAGAAAGAAGAAATCTTAAGGCTCAGAGAATCCATTAAAAAAGTGAATGAAGAAAGGAGCTACAGTCTACATTTACACGGTATAGTAAATTAATTTGAGATCTGTTTGGTTGGCTTAGTATATATTATGTGGACTGATTCAATTTAATTTGTTAATGACATTATAACAAACATATACAGTACAATATTTTTTTGTGATCCTAGTCCATTGTGGTTATTCAATAAGATATGGTAATAAATACTACGGCACGTTTTATGGCATGTGTGAATCCAGTTACAGTGGATTAACAAAGAAACCAGGAAGAAGATCACTAAGGAGAAAAGCTGAACCTTGCTGGGAAATGGGCAGTATACATAATAAAACGAGCCCTTGAATGAAGCGAAAAAATGACTGGGGAACTGTAGGCTGAGATACGATGTGGTTATGCCTTTATGCACATAAACCATCTCACATATATGGGGTTTCTTTTTCTGATTTATGTGCTTAAATGCACTATGTCTTAGCAAACAGAAAGCGGGCCAAGAGCAGCAGCAGCAGGCAGGCAGTGTTGAATTTCATCTGCCAATTGAATTACCCACTGCAGTCCTCAGTGAATTAAATGTATTTAGCCGTGGGTGGATTGGGCCCACTCTTAATGTGATTACTTTTAAGTGGAGCTAATTAGCAGCCTGGGAGTTACCAGCCCAAACCAAGCACTTAGGAGAAACCGTCTTTAAAGCCCCCCTTCAAATCGTGGAAGACGGTACGGGTTACTCTCTATCAACAGTTACACCTTCCCAATGATGCCATCATAAATGCCTTCCCAATGATGCCATCATAAATGCCATCAGGAATGGTTTTATGTAGGGGCGTACGGTTTTATGTAGATACGCAGAGAGAGCCCTCTTCCTCTTTTCATTCAAGCTCGTTGTTTTTTCCCCCCCAGCAATGCAGCTAACATGGAATGGAAGCTGTTAACAGGTGAGATCAAAGGGCCTGAATAACTTCGACCGGCCGGATGGCCAAATGCTTTCGGTCTAAAATAGGATGTAGTCATTAGAGTTAGGAAATGAACAGATTTTGCTGAATGGGCACAATGGGGCCTGATTGGGAATGAAACAATGGGCCTTCACCTATTGTGAGATCAGGCGGGATTTGCAAGGTACACTGGAACTTGGCTGCTTCGTTTTGAAGTTAATACAAATGAATAAAACAATGGAAGAAATGACCCAAGCTGAGCAAGAGCACTGGTGAGGTCAGGACGCATTGACCTTTGGGGTTAAACAGATCAAAGAGGCTCCTGATTCGTGGAGTCGCGCTTCTTCTTCTTCTTCTTTTTTAATTGCTATAGAATTGGCGTCACCACAGTTATTTTGCGAGGTGTATTTGCAGGTAGCATTTTCCGGGGAGTGAGATGCCACCTAATGCATTTGAGTTTTATCAAATTTAACTAAATATGGTACCCATAATCTTCAAGAAAAGAAATGGAGCCCAATGGTTTTATGCTCAAGACCAATGGCATACCCTGAAGCTTATTCTGAATAGATTCAATTCTGGATCCCGGTGAAAGCTATAGTTGTAGACTCTACTGGAGATCAGTGAATTAATTTGGTTTTACTTCTCAAAGTAGCACTGCATTGTTAGATGATTAACAAGCAACCCTAACTGAAGCAGGAGAGAAGAACTAAAGAAGAACCATCACAACCTCCAAAGCCTTTCCTGGACAAATGTGGTGGGACAGAAAGCATTTTTTGGGGGGGAGGGAATAGATATTTCTTGCCAGAATTTCTCCCAGTTCTTTTACATTATGTTGGAGTCAATGAAACATAAACTACGTATGCCAGCTAAGAAGGGTATAGGTAATAGATCAGATCCGTGCACCTAAGATCTGTACTTGATTTGAGGTTGATCACTAGCTGCTTCTGGGTTTCTGCCCACTGAGTTGTCTTTAAACATACTGTTTCTTCATCAGAGACATTCTCTTGATTCTTCAGCAGAGGTCTTCTTCTTCTTCTGATCATAACTCCTTCTCAGATGGCTACTTGGGTGAATCAAGATTAGCCTGTTACTTCTGAAATCATCAGGACTTAAAATCGTGCCCAACGTCTCCTGAAAGGCTTCAATAAACCAAGAAACTTTGTCTGGATCTAATATTCTATCTTGGGGGGGAAAAAACTTTCACAAATGCAAAAACCCAATTAGAGGTGGATATTAAACAATATAATCCTGATAAATTGGATATTTCCTCATTTTCAAAATCATTGTCATTTTCATAGTCAGGAATATAGCAGAACAAGTTTAATTAAGCGCAAAGCAGATTTAATATTTCACATTCAGAATACATTCTGTTCTGAACAAGATATTTCCAGAATACAGAAAACACCCCTGGAGCCATTGAATTAGCCCATTCCAGAGGAAAATTTCAACCGTCCGATCCTGCATATGTCTATACAATTTCAGTCCTATCTAACTCTCTGGCTGGGTTCCTGTATTACATGAAGTTGCTAAGGCCATAAACTTTGCTTTATTAGCCATGATGGTTGGGCTTACACAACACACTGAGCCAAAACCAATCAACCAAATAATAGTTTAACGTTACATATGACCCCGCCCCCTCTAAAACAACAACAACAACCCATTCATGAAGTAGAAGTTTTTATACTTAATAGTTACAGGGTTGATTTGCAAGAAGGAAAATGGCAAAAAATTGTATCATTCTCTGTAGTGGCTTCTTAGATTCTATCAGTTTCTTTAGATCTCTTCCTTCCTTGATACAGCTTGAGGTTGAGTACACAGCAATTTCCCATCAAGACACCAATCAAATCAACTTTGATGTAAGTTCAGTCCGACTGTTGCATTATATGCATTCAAATCATGCCCTGATTTTCTTGTATAATGTTAGACAAAAATAGGTAAGGTCATAAAGTCTTAAAATATAGAGCAAGTCACAATAATCATTTTTGCATAGTTTTTGTGCAGATTTTCGGTTTCAGAATCATCAGTGACTACTGTTCTCCCAGTCGAGGTTTTGAGGGCATCTCATAGCATTGGATCAAAGAAACAATTTCTGTGCCCTGAACGTGGAATCATTGATCAATTATCGCTTCCACCATTTGTGTCCCCCACTTCCATAAGTGGTAAGAAGACTTAAACCAACTTTACAGGGTTATGTTCCTTCTTTGGGAAGGACACTGGAATCTTATTGTGTTTTGTGCATGTGTGTGTAATAAACTGACTATTTACAACTATACACATTGAGCATGCAGACACACAGACAAGCAGTGTTAGTCCCAACACAGCATGAGCACTTGTGTAGTTTATGACAGCCAGCTGCAAAAACAAAGCACTTCTTTCTCTAGTTGAATTCAAATGCTTCCCCTGCCTGCCCCCCTCCCAATGCAATCCTTACTTAGTATGTCAGCAATGCACAAAGCCACCATAGACATCTCTCTCTCTCGCGCGCGCTATCTAGCTATCATCTACCTACCTACCTATCTATTTATCTATCATCCACCCTCCTTGTAGGGCCATTTTGTGCTTTGAGAATGCCTTACTATCAGTTGCAGGTCATTGATGAGTAGGATACCATTACTCCAAAGAAGAGATTCTGCCCATGAAAGAAGAGGCTGCAATACTGCTTTTCCTAGAGGTAGTTTCACAAATTTCTATATGTTTGGAATGAGCAAGGTTGTCCACAGATCTTATTCAGATTGGGCCCATTAAGTTTCACAGCATCTTCTCGCCCAGCAGGCAGGTGTGAACTGCTCGTCCAAAGGTCTGTAGTGACTGGTTCCCTGGACCATCCATTTATCAGCATTCACTGTCAAGGAGGAATTTGTGCCAAAACAAAAGGAAGGGTTTGAATAACAGAAAGGTGCAGCCCTAGCGCCTAGTTTACATAAACTGGGAAAGTATCTCTCAGTGGAAGTGAGTGCACAACAAAAGCAAATCACTTCCATGAGATCACTTTCCTTATAAACGAATTTAAAAAGTTACATATTCTTGTTTTTGGAATGCCAGTATTTTTTATAGTTATTTATAACAAGTTCTTCCTTTTACAAAGAGAAAGAGTTGTTTGTTAAAGAAGATATAATGAATATTAAACATCTTTAGTATCAGCCACAAAAATTATACCGTAACGCTTTTAAAGCATTCCAAAGCTCCTTCTTATTTGTCTTTTTCATTGTACAGAAATGGATCTGATAAAATGTTTCACTGTATGTATATGTCCCTACTGCTGTGGGCCTCAGCAGATGGCAGCATCTATTGGGTCCTTTTGGTAGATGGACGCTTAGCAGGTTTATGCCTGGTCAGTATTTGGATCAGACACCACAAGAGATATAGAACTAACCAGGAAGCGGAAAAATAAAAAAAAAAGATCCAGAAAAAAGCAGAGATAATCTGCTACCCTGACGTTGCCAAACACACACACACACACACACAGAGTGTTAAGACTGATTTGAAGGAAATGTTACTTTGATCAAAGAAAACAATTACTACAATAATACTCCTAGTGATAGCAGAGAAAGTGTACAGTAATATTCTGTACTGTTAAAATGTACAGATGAAAGCTACAACAGAGTTCTTATTTATAAGAAATAAACATTGTGTGGTTTAAATAAGATTTAGTGATACATCAAAGTACCCTGCTGATTTAGGTGGTCTACTTTAAAGATTACTAAATACAAAATCAACCTAATATCATTTCTCTGTATTTAAGTAGATAACTTTTAATGTCTGGATTCATTGAAGTCTGGAAATTAGAATAGATATCCATAATAGATATATGCAAACATACAGCGCTATAATTTGAAGTTATTATAATAATACAAAACCGGCTATGGCACTTTACACTTCTAATTATGTTTAGTTTTAAATAAAATGTTTTTATATCATTATCTGGGTTGCTTCCATAAAGAACATTAAATATGAATACACCAGAAAAATACTGATTTCCTTTTTGGAAAATTTTTCCATACTAACATTTATAGAAATGCTCTAAAATAAAATGTGATACGCTTAACAACTAATAACTTAGTGTAACAAATTTGAAGATGTTTTAATTAGTTGAAAATAACTTTGCCATTTTTTTTTATAATTTATCTATCACCTAAATGCAAAGATGGGAGTCTTTTTCATTTTGTTCAAAAATTCATGACTAGTTACATTTTAAAGCGTCAAATAAGGGAATAATTATCCTTTTGGGAAAATTGTCAGATATAGTTAAACATTACAGATCTCCAAACTTCTATTTCTTAGACACAGGATTTCTAAATGGTTACAGAATTCACTATAGTGTCCATTTGCACACTTCTGCACAGCTATACAAATGGTCAGCAATCACAGTATTGATGGAGACAAGCAGGATAACATGTGGATTAAAATCAGTCCCTCCTAGTTAAAAACATCTCATAGATGTTGTTAGTTAGACCAGTTCATTTCTTTAAAATATGTGTGGGGATTTGACCCAAAACTTAAAATGAAAAGTAACACAAGCAATCATCACTGCTTGGAGCAAATTATGCACATATTCATCCCCTATAACTCTATGTAACATATAGCTTGGTTTTCAAGCATAAAAGGCACAGATTTTTCTGAACACATTACAGTCTTCAGAACGGTAGCTCAGTAATTACCCAAATGTTTAAAAAATCTATATATAATTTTTATTCATGAATCATCTTGTTTATTTATATTTGTTAACATTTTGTAGCATTTGGCAACATTTGCAATCTAAGTATTCTTGGATAGATTTTAAGGACATAATGTGTCCTGTGATCCTCAGAAATAGATGGTTAGATTTTTTTAAAAAAAATCCTGAGATTCCTTTTGAAACTTTCTGGAAAGCCACCTTTATAGTAAACACCTAAGAGTCCCTCAGGCTGGCATAATTTCAGACCTCACAGATCAAAAAGGCATTCAAAATAAATGCCTAATTCCTAAATGGATCATTTATATGGAAATTTAGCTGTTAGGGCTATTCAGGAGTTTGGATACAGCCATTGGCTAACTCCTCACATTCTTATTCTCCCCATTGATTTACTAAAAGAGTTGCAAAATATTATGCAATTATGTAAAACACAACTTTGAAAAGACAGACACAAACCTAAAAGTTTCAGACTATAATCTCATAGGTATGGACAGATGTGTTGACATTCTAAGGATTAAATCTATGCAGGATTGCAACCATTAATGTTTATGAACAGAAGTATTAATGACAAAAACTATTGAAAATAGTATCACTGTTCCCTTCCCAGCGTATTAGTTGATAAGGAGGTTTCATCTGTCACCTTTTGGAAGAACTGAAATTGCAAATCAGATCCAGAAAAAAACAAGGGGGTTGTGGCAGGATGCAGACCACACAAAGCAACACACAATATGCACAGGGAGATAAATAGAATGCAATGCTATGATTCTGCCACTGCAGAAGTGACAGTTCTTGTGTGGAGTTGTAAATCAGTTGATAGCATAGGACAGCTACTAGATGCAATGGAATCTTTTACTAAAAGAAATCCAGTTTTTTGCTTCAATTTTGCTTAGTTTAAAATATTTTTAAGGCCTACTTCAGAAGAGGAATGAAATAATTGAATAGATTCACGAATCAGATTCTCAACCATTGCTGATACCTTCCATTTAATCATGCCTGAATTTTCTAGCGTTATCCTTCCAGATAAAATGAGTTCTCCCGCAAATTAAACAAGCTAGGCAATTATACGCCCAGAAATGCATGCAAATACAATTATTACGAATATTGTGTTAGTATTCATTAATTAAAAATAATTGACCAAAATTTTAGATTTGGGCAAATCCCCAAACACCAACATATACTCCCTTTTATACTGCTGGTTTCCTAAAAGTGCTGCTAAACAAGTCTGAATACTTTTTTTTTTTTTACAAATCTAAATGGTTTAAAACCACTAGAATTAAAGTTTTGAACTCTATTCATTATTTATTAAAATACAAAAAAAGTGGGGGGGGAATTTATTAAGCCATTAACATATACTTATATGTATGTATTATCTCTTTATTAAACACATTTGTATAGCCACCCATTTAACAGAGGAAATTCCGAGCAGTGAACAAAATTAAAATACATTTGTAATGAAATTGCATTATTTTACAGCTAGAATGTGGTACCCTCTTAATCTAAATTATGTTTTATTTAAAAGAATGAAGTAGAAACTCAAAATAATCAATAAGATGAAAAAAAGGGAATTCAGGGTTTGCTTCCTTCCCAACTTCAAATGTATTTT
>JANHFL010007424.1:58191-70963 GCA_032468155.1 Oxyrhabdium leporinum
CCGCCCCCCCCCCCCAAGCTTCTAAATCTGAGAACAGACTATCATCACCAGTACATATTTCCTTTCCTTTCCTTTTTACTCATGCAGAAAATCTGGCTTCAGTGGTGAGAGACTTGACAGGTGCTGCAGTCTGCATGTGTAGCCTTGTGTTAAATCACACACATTGCAAGACCATCATGTGTGTAGGCTGATTGTGTCATTGACTATTGTTCTGTATATTTTCCTCTAAAACGGGAAAAGCAGTCAAATGTGTTTTTCATATTTCTTCCCCATGATCGGTCTCTTCTTTGTCTGGAAGTCAAAAGCTTCAATTTTAAATGTATTCAAAGTTTCTTTCATTTGCAGGCATCTGCAACTTCAAACTGCCACATTTGCTCTTTGAATTAGAAAGGAAATGCATCAGTCTTCCGTTTTTGTTTTAGTTTTAGTTTCACACACAAGAATTCTCTCTGAATTAGGAATTTTTAAGGTAAAGTTGTAAAAATTATTATGCAATTGTAGTAAATGATTCCATGCTTTGGTTTCCCCAAAACACAGAATAGGTACAAAGCCAGTTGAAAAATGTATGTCCTGATTAAAAAAAAACACATTTTTTTATCCAGCCTTTTATGAGAACGTTTCCTTATTCTGTGGTCTTCTGGTATTGTAATATATTCCCAGAATGCCTCTGTGGTTTCGCCCTGACCCAAAACAAAGACTGCTAAAAGCCTGGAAGCAAAGTTTGAGAATTGCAAGAGTGTATGGAGATTGTCGTGTTTTCCTGGCAGCACGCCTAGAAAGTCACAAGATGAAACATCTTGAAGAACACCAAGATGTTGGGATTGAGCCCAAAGTTTCTGTTGCAAAGTGAAACATTTGTTAAGTACGTTTTGCCCCAGTTTATGACTTTTCTCACCACGTTTGTTAAGTGAGTCACCGAAGTTCTTAAATTAGTAACACGGTTGTTAAGTGAATCTGGCTTCCCCATTGACTTTGCTTATCAGAAAGTTACAAAAGGGTATCTATCCCATGACCCTCAGGACACTGCAGCCGTCATAAATATGAATCAGCTGCCAGACGTCTGAATTTTGATCACGTGACAGTGGAGATGCCTGCAACGGTCGTAAGTGTGAAAAAAGGTCATTAGTCACTTTTTTTCGGTGCCCTTGTATCTTTAAACGGTCACTAAATGATCTGTTGTAAGTTGAGGACTACCTGTAAAATCCTTAACTTTTTTTATGGCACTTTACTATTTCCCAGGGCAATAAATATCCATTCAGATACAACTACAAAGCTGAAGTACACCGTAAAGATGTCAGAAACATAACTGGGATGAGACTAACAAATTTTTCATAAGCGTTTCAGTCAAATCGTTGATTTGGGAATCAAATCCTTTTCCTATCTGCCTAGCTTGGCCCCTTCATCCGCATAGGCTCACCTGGGCATCTGCTTTTTGCTCTCCGTGGGTTATGAGTCGGCATGGATTTTCCATACCTGCAGCTGTCGCTGGATGCTGTTGGCTTAAGGGGGAAAACACCCCATTAACACTGGTGCAGATAAGGACAATTTAAGCCTGCCTTCTTCTTCATGGATTGGGACTGTCGTGAAATCAACACACGGGGAGGGACACAAAATGTGTGTCTCTGCTGAGGTTGGGTACAAGGGGTGAAAGGCTCCTTTCCCAGATGGCCTGATAGTAATCTTTTTTATTTGTTATCCATTCAGTGTGACTAATATGGAATTCTGAAGCTTTATCATCATTTTGTATATTGGAACATACAAAATATTGTAGAATAGGTTAGACAGCTGCTTGATTTGGATGCTCCCTTTTTAAGCATATAATTTTGTAATTCTTACATGTATTTTTAATTATAATTTTGGATTCATATAAATTATCCTGAATGTCAGAATGCATCGGGAACAAATTTATTTGTGCCTGTCATTCTTGAATATGGAATTAATACCTCTGCAATTAATATTCACAGATAGCTGACCCACATTGTTCAGAATTCAGATGGGAAGGTACCAAAAAATTCTTCGGATTCTATTTTATATTCAGTTTTGATAACAGATGGAGCAAACTTGTAATCTGCTGCGAATGCTGTGGTGTTATCCCCAAGGTGTTTTTTCAAAAGGCAACTGGGCTTTGTTTTTCTTCGAAGACGTTTTGCTTCTCATCCAAGAAGCTTCTTCAGTTTGGAATTGAAGAAGCTTCTTAGTTGAGAAGCAAAACGTCTTCAAGGAAAAACAATCCAGTTGCCTTTTGGAAAAGCACCGTTGGGACAATTATGACCTGGATGACTGAGAATCTCCACAGACATTTATCTCTGGTGTTACCCGTGAAATGCTAGCACTTTTCATATAGGGCATACTGGAATCGGCAGAGGAGATTCATGCTGTTTTTTTCGCTTGCTGAGATCAATTGTACTAGATTCAAATTAAATTGGTTGTCAAGAAGAATCCTAAGAACAGTGGTATCTCTATGGGTAACAATCGTCCTTCCTTGAACTGCTTATTTCTATTAAGTTTTTCTAATGTTCAGTTAGAATCGGTCTTCCTATTTCTGTGTCCTGAGCTGTCCAGTGAGACAATAAGACAAGGTTCTGTGAGACATTTAAATACTTGAACATTAATATCACATCTTTCTCCTGGCTAAACATACCCAGTTCTTACAGTCTTTCTTCATAAAACTTAGTTTCTAGTCCCTTGATCATTCTTGTTGCCCTTCTCTGATCCTCTTCCGGTTTCTTTCAGCTCTTCTTAAAGTGTGGTGGTCAGAACTGGAGTTGGTACTTAGGGTAGAGTCTGATCAAAGCATTAAATGGAACGATTTTTCTCATGATTTGAACTATTATGGTTACCTTGAATTTATGTGTGTCACTGTTGTATGCAGATAGAAGCACATGCGATAAACTTCCCTTCTTAATTATAGGACCAGTACTGATATTTGTAGCAGCGTACTTAGTTCTATGGTGATTCTCAGTCATCCAGGTCATGGTTGTCCCAAAGGTGCAACTGGACTTTCGGGGGGGGGGGGGTGTTGGAAGACGTTTCGTTTCTCATCCAAGAAGCTTCTTAGATGAGAAGCCAAACATCTTCCAAGAAAAACCAGAAAGTCCAGTTGTCTCTTGAAAAAGCACCTTTGGGACACTCCGTTCTGGTTTTTTTCCAGTGTGATGAGCCATTGATAAACACCCTTTGAGTATATAGTTTACTATCCAGCTATGTATCCAATTAATTTTCATGCCATCCAGTCCACACTTGACTAGCTTGCTAATCAATCCGTCACGGGTTGCTTTGTCATAAACTAATACGTCTTGTTAACCATTTCCATAATTTATTAAGAAAGTTACGGAATGCAAAAGAGAAAGTTAAGTGTGGCAAGATTAATTCATGACAGATCCACGTTGACTTCTGGTAATTAATTACCACTGGTAGAGACCGATTTGGTTTGATCCACCAATAGAAACGGGAATAAGACGTATAAAAGAACTTCCTTTTATCATAAAGGTGGGAGACTCTTAGCTCTTCAAAGGAAAAGTAGTGCTTCAATGTGATGCTTTAGTTTAATCAAACATTTCAATTAAAACTCCACAGTTAGCTGGAGCTCACAAAAACTTACGCCTTTTAATAACTTGCTCAGTGGAAAAGTGCTGATCGTTTACCGCCATTTAACTGAAATGTTCTTTTGAGTGCAAAATCTTTCATTCATATATCTCCCTCCTTCTACTGTGTGGTTCCTGCCTTTTCCTATCCGTTGCAGCTCTACCTATGTTTCTTTTTCAAGCTTCCCTTTCTGGAGGCTGTCAGAATGTACCTTCCCTCGGTGATTTTCTTTACTTCTTACTAATAGGCTGACACTGAAAGCTAGTTGGCATGCTTCTAGGTTTTTTTCCCCTAGCTTAGGCTTATATACTGCCCACAGTGGCTTACAGCAGTCTCTACAATTTACAGTGTCAGTGTACTACTCCCGACAATCTGGGTCCTCGTTTTACCGACTCAGAAAGCTGGTAAGCCTGAGTCCACCTTGAGCCCCATCGGGATCAAACTCCAGGCTGTAGGCAGAGTTTGCCTGCAATACTGCATTCTAAACATGGTGTCAGCAGGGCTCCTTTCATGCGTGAAGGTGAGTGACCAATAGGGTGGAGGTCGCCAATGCCCAACGCATATCCACACAGCTTTAGGTTCAGTGCTTTCCCAGAACCTCCCCAGGTGTTGCTGCTGATTTGAGAGAGGAGGGCACAATGACTGAATAAGCAGGGCAAACACAGTTCTTTTAATGATCTTAATTGTGATTACATTTAAATTACAAATGTTCACTGATTTTTTTTTCGGAGTGTGCCGCCTTTTTACTTAGGAGACAGTTCTCAGCCCGCAAAGAGTTGGATTGAAAGGGCTCTGCTGGGAGGTTGTGAAAGGCTGCATCAGAAGAGCCCCAAGTCAGGTCACTTTTTTACCTCATCTGAGTCAAGGAGCACAGTAGTTTGAGGTGTAGGCGCCCTACGTGTGCTCCTATGAGCCGTCTGTGGTGCAGTGGTTAGAATGCAGTACCACTGGCTATTTCTGCTGGCTGCTGGCACTTTGAGTCTCACCAGCTCAAGGTTGGCTCAGCCTTCCGTCCTTCCGAGGTGGGTGAAATGAGGACCCAGATTGTTGGGGGCAAGAGGCTGACTCTGTAAAGCACATAGAGAGGGCTGTAAAGCACCGTGAAGCGGTATATATATCTAAGTGCTATTGCTATTTCCCCTGTTCCCATTTCTTGCTCCAAATGGAGGTTACCAAGCAAGTGAAATTGGTGAGCTCCTTCAAAGACAGAGCATGGCCACATCAAACCACAGGCCTCTCGCCCAACCCTTCACAGGCAAAATCATCTTTTCCTAGCAAAAAACTTCCAAAGGAAAGGCGAGATACAGGGGGCAAAATAGATTAAATTGCTTCCTGAAGAAACACTTCACAGGCTATCAAGGGTCATTCCTTTCTTTTGTTAGCGAATCTAGTTCCACATTGTTCCTGAGGCCATCAAAGTATCTTGGTGACTTATTTATATACAGGACACACCCAGTGCATACATAAGCAAATCCCCGAAACATAAATAAACTTTTGCAATTAAAATACTTATTTTGACAAGACCTGGAATCTCCATTTCTGGGTGTAGTATCTACCTGCTCAAGATCCAACTAAACCTTGAGGAAAATGACTTGCTGAGGTGAGAATCAGATTGCTCCAGTTTGAAAAAACTGATTACCTCTATCATTTACTTCCTCGTGACTCATCCAAATTAAGGGGGAGGGGGGCTGGGTAGGCCTGAGAAAAATATATGTATATATATATATTCAATGGAGCTCACATTCAGACATGCACATTGGCAACCTCGAGTGTTTCCAAGTGGAGCAGGGGAGAGAGAGGTACCATATCAGAGGGCCTTTGCAATTCTGCTCTTTCTCCAGAATTCTTAAAAAAGTATTCCTGGAGTGATGGTGGATTTCATGAAAGGCAAGAAGATCCCTGCTGATTTTAAAAAGAAAACTGAAATCAATAATAGAATTATTAGGATCAACACGATGCAAATGCCTGCTCACTTTCAAGTCCTCTAGAACTTTTCACTGGAGAAGATGATGCAAAACGTAAGACAAAAAGCAGAGGAAGCATCCAAAAAAATAAAATAAAATAGGCCAGATATTTCCTTCAGCAATGAGGTTGCAGTTCAAAGTAAGTTTTGAGACACCTTCTAGACCAAACGCAGTCATTAATAGTAGGTGTCATCAGTGTCAGGATACACCTACCTCCGGAAATACACCACCTATTAGTTCCCAATCTATCTCCTGCCCCGGGCAGATTTCAGGGCTTCTGCCCTGGGTGAAGGCAGCAATTTGCCCTTTATATGAGCAAAACTACAGAACAATTTTGGCTCCTTTGTAGGGTTAAAAAAAAGTCAATTAAGCCTAATTATGCAGTACCACTTAGTGGCACCGGGAGATCAAACCCTTAAAATGTAAACTACCAAGATAATTTTCCCCTTTCGATGATTGAAAATAATCTTCCTCTGCAGACAGAGCCCACGCCGGATAGGCTTGATATTTTTCATGACGTGTACAAAGCAGAAATAGTTGTGTTCATCAACGTAGAACTGAAACCTGAGCAAGGATCCTTAACCTCCATGGCCTGTTCCAATCAAAACCGGCCCGTGGAAGCAACAGGAGAGCATGCATATGCCTGGGAAGCTCCATTTACGCGAGTGTGCAAATGGAGCTGCGCACACACGCACTGCTTGCACAAAGCCATCCCCTGCCTCACTGTTCCGCAAAGTCAGAGAAGTTGGGGAACGCTGACCTACAGGATTGGTCCTGCAGTCTCCCCTCACAGGGACTTCCCTGGGTAGCTTATATTGGCACTCATGGCTAAAGAAATAACCGCTTATATTAAATGAAAAACCCAGAACCATCCGTCAGGCAATAATTGTATTAGGAGCATCCGTACTAGCTTCGGGAGAGAAGGAAAAATGTCTCAACTTTTGAGCTGTTGCAGTATTGACATCGTTTCTTCAGTCAAGGGTCCCAGAAGTGGTAGGATTGGGATTGCCTTCAATGGCATTTACACTATGGAATTATCCCCTCATCATTCTATATATGGAGATTTTAAGGCAACTGACTTAAAAAGTTGTAGTAGCATATCTGCCTCCCTTCTTGTTTTCTGTATTCTGTGACTTGGGATTATACTGTATGGTATTTATATTCTCTGCCTATTTACGTGTGTGTGTGTGTGTCTAATTTACTCAATAAATATTAACTTTTGTGCAGTTGTACCATATGCTGCATGTGCATACCCAATACATTTACTGCATTGTGCCTTGATAAAAGAATATGAAACAAGCTACAGGGCAAAATGAACAAAAGAAATCAAGTGCATGTGTGCCTTTGTGTAAATTCACTAAAGAATGGGGAAGGAGTGAGAATGTAAAATATCAGACCTAATCTAGAGCAAGACTTTTATTTCTGCAGCTGAGTGGCATTGGGGAAAAAAAATAAAAGAGGTGCACCCATGTTTGCTTCAGATTGTCAGAGTATTTGAAGAAGGTATTATTAATGGTAGTATTTTATGTTTTGGGGGAATTTTATGTGCCCACCCCCACTTCCAAAAATATAATTTGTTTCCATGAATTTTGAAAAAAAAATAATTTAGGGAAATAGCTAGATAATTATGGCACAGATAAGGCAAGGGTATAGAGGGTTTTTAATTTTATATTTTTTTCATTTCTAATGTAAACACAGTATTATAACCAGATGTATAAACTTGTCATCATTAGAGTCAGACACCATCTCAAATATTTCCAAATGGTATCATTGGAAAGAGACATCCTCACAGAAAGCTGCTTTGGAGCAGGAATCCCTTAGCTTTGGGCTGGAATCTGCTTGATGCTGAAAGGGAAGGCTTTCATTTCCTGCAGCTGAAACTCATTTTCAAATCCAAGTTAAAAGGAGAACAAACCCTGAAAGGATTCTCCTTTTGGGGGCATTTACGATTGTAGCCAGTGTAGTTCAATAAAAAGGGCATATTGTTACAGACTTGGGAGCTCAAGAATTATTCAGCAACAGAAACTCAGTAGTTAGCCTTTTGGGGGGGGCAGGGGGGGGCGGTCTTGGAGTCTGTGTTGACTTCTGGTGGCTGCCTGGATATGATCCTGAAGTTCTGGCAAAATTTTGGAAGTGGCTTGTCCTCACCGGCTTCCTAGGGCTGAGAGAGAGGACTAGTGCAAGTCATTCAACTGGCTTTGCGCATAAGGTAGAACTAGAATTCAGGCTCCTAGTTACTAGGAGATTGTGGTGGCGCAGTGGTTAGAATGCAGTATTGCAGGGTAATTCTGCCAATCGCCAGGGAGTCGATCCTCACCAGCTCAAGGTTGACTCAGCTTTCCATCCTTTCGAGGTCGGTAAAATGAGGACCCAGATTGTTGGGGGGCAATATTCTGACTGTGTTAAACCGCTTAGAGAGGGCTGTAAAGCACTGTGAAGCAGTATATAAGTCTAACTACTATTGCTACTAGTCTGGTAGCTTATCCACCACAGCAAACTGACTCTGATAGTTGCCTAGGCATGTGTTTTCTCACAGCAGAAGAAGAAGGCAGCATGGAACTTGTAGAGTATGGACTGCAGAAATGACAGCAAACTCTAGATTTCATTATATCTAAGGCTATAAAATCTGGGCTTCAAAACTATGGAGAGCACTCTCTGCTGTCCTTGGGATGTTTCCAATTCAGATGTGGTAGCCCAACCAAAATGGCAACTCCTCACCAGCAACCTGCAGTCCAGATATGGGGACGTTGTTCTGCTACAGGGTTAAACAAACCCTATTTGTTTTCAATGCAGGACTCAATGAAAATCCATATGAAATAACAGTAAGTGAATGGCATGCCCTATCATGTTAATACTTAATAATGTTGGAAGAAATGTCATTCTGGGTTCAGTTCCAAGTGGGAAGGAAAGACACTGGAAACATGGTGACTGCTTGGAAAGATGGTTTAATGGTGGACAGCAGGACCACATGGTTTTGATGAATAGGATCACATGTCTTGGAGATCTTGGGCAAAGAAAAAGGGAAGATGTTTTTGTTTTGATTTTTTTTAAAAAAACAAGATTTTAAAAATTAGACATTAGCAGGAACTAGAAAGAAGCAAGAATACAACTGAAGAAGATCACATACATTCATGTTATAATTACCGAATGAAGTAAAATCATCTAACGTTAGACATATTGAAAGATATTTTTGAAGAATGTACAAATATCAAAAACATATTTTGGAAGAGGAACACATTCTACCTGACAACATTGAGACTGAGTTGAAAGTGGATTTAAAAATGGCAGGCTGCAAGAATGACATGGAAAAAGATGTTGTACTGAACATAACAAAGAAACTGGCTGATGTCATAATAATTAAGAGGTTCCTGCAAACAATAAACCAAGAGTGACCTGGGTAATTGTCCTACATTGGATTTAAAAAAAAAAGGTTTGTTAACGTTGTGAGAGTCTTGTGGGAAGGGATAAAGAAATAATGAAACCATCTTCTACAACACTATTTGAATGGATTAATGATTAAGTGTAGGAAAACACATTGCATAATCTGTGGGCAGAATTAAAAGAGGGATCAATTTAGAATCCCTATATAGGCACAAACAAACTAAGTTCAACTTCCTTTGAATTCTGTTGTTCCTTATCTAACTCCATGCAGTTGCTGTCAGTTTAAAATATTCCTGTACAAAGGCACCAGTAGCAATAAATCAGTTTACTTAGACCTTCATATGTAGACCTGATCTTTTGGGCCTGACATTATGATAGTTAGAAGTAACAAGGAAAATATAAGGTTGGTTTATTTGACCAAAGTTAAAATATATATAATGTACTCTCTGGTACCTCTTTTGCTGACATCAGGACTGAAATGATGGTGCTTTATGGATTTGTTTATAGAAAAGGGATGGAATATGGGAAGAAAAGATTTATTGTATTTTGAAAAGAGATAATAAGTTACTAAAATTGTTTATACTTTTGATGGTGGGAAGACACTTTTTAATGTATTTCCTTTTTTTCACTTTACTATATATTTACCTTTCTTTTGTATTTCTTTTGTTTTCTGCATCTTCTGCTTTCCTTTTATTCTATTTTTTTGTTTATATTAGTTTTTAACTGTTGTAATTATACTGTTCCTGATGGTGTATTTTTTGTGGAATGCTACTGTGGCCTCTTACCAAATATATAGAAACAAGAATAAAGATTTTATATACTGATATACTGTGCTGTTAGTTTAAAAACTCTGCTGAAAATATGCTTGTTTATCCTGTTTCAAATTTTAATCCAAGTACACATTGCAATGGTGGATGGAGCAAGAGCTTGTCTGGTGCAATAGAAAGATAAGGGAAATGTGGGTGGTTGCTGGAGTCTATATAAAGTTGACTGCAACATCTAACAGAATGAAGAGCTAGAGCTGTCCACAGGATAAGAGCTGTCATCTTTCCACAGGATAGCAGCACAGCCCATGAGTTAGTGGAGCAGCATCCCTCAGTGCTTCCAGCCAGGATGCCCCCTCAGTCAGGAGCCAGTGCAGGAAATCCAGAGGTTGAGCCAGGGGTCCCACGGCTCTTCACCTGGGAGGAGGTGGGGCTCCGCACAGGCAAGGGAAACTTCAAGGAAGAGAGATGGCTGGTCATCGAAAGAAAGGTTTATGATGTCAGTCAATTCTACTTGCGGCATCCAGGTGGGTCTCGTCTCATCAAGCACTATTCTGGACAAGATGCCACGGTGAGTCCTTGTTGAGGGGAAAGAAGACCTTGGAATAACCTGAAGGCTACACAAAACACTTGCTTTGCGCGCGCTCATTCCAGGTTGAGGTTGTGTCTCCACTAGCAGAATGAGGGGGAAAGTATCCATTTTTTCTGAATCCATAAGGAATTTCTGACATTTCAGAATATAGGTAATCCTTGATTTACAACTATTTGTTTACAATGGCCCTGAAAAAAAGTGACTTACAGTCAGTCCTCACATTTATGACTACTGCAGTGGTCACATGATCAAAATTTGAGTGCTTGGCAACTAGCATGTATTTATGTGCTCACTTTGGCAGCACACATACTAAATTGTATGTATTTATGATGGTTGCAGTTCCTAAGGTCATGTGATCACCATTTGCAACCTTCCCAGCTGGCTTTCAACAAGCAATGTCAATGGGAGAATTTGGATTTGCTTAATGACCATGTGATTCACTTAACTGAAGTCATTTGCTTAACAGCTTTTCTAAAAAAAAAATCATAAAATTGGGCATGACTCACTTAACCATTTTGCTTTGCAACAGAAATTCTGGTCCCAATTGTGATTGTTATTTGAGAGCTATCTGTAGTTTTTCTGGGTTGGACAGCCCAGTGCTCTGATACAATGTAAGGAAGCTGCAGGTGGTGGCTGTATCACTTGGCAATTTTGTAGAACCAAGTGAGAAAATCTGACCCAAATTTAGAAACATCATTGGAAAGAGGACATGACAGCTGATCCCCAGACGTACAAGTTGCTGAGACTTCCTTTTTTTCCCCAGTTTTGCATCAATGTTTGCCTGCAGTTAAGTTGTTTAACTTTGTTGACTTCTAGACAATGTGAACAAAATACAGCTTAGGTTTGAAGACTTCCTCAGAAGGTGTTTGTGCAAAAGCATGGACACAGCTTAAATCAGGAAGACTTTCTCAGTGGAAAATATATATAGTGGGGTTTTTTTTGTAAATTCAGTGGAGACTGAATTCTAGATATGATCTATGATCTATCTATGTTATGATCTATAACATCTATTGTATGTTTTACAATACAATGATTTATCTACTCAGAATTTATTTATAAGAAACATTTCGATTCAATATTTAAATAAAGCAATTTGAAGTAATTACATATTAGCAATAAGAGTGTATACGTTACAGTTGAAGGACTGAGCTGTAGCTCACTTCATCAGATGACTTTATTAAGGCCTTCTGAGATAGCCTGAACCTCTTGATAAATAGGTGTTTTTTTAAAAAATATTTTACTGTATATTTTTCATTATTGCACATTATGCATTATACCTTATACATTTTATTATTATACATTATACATCACATTGTACAATTTTCTTGGTTATATAAGGATTTCTATATTCACAGTAACAGTATACCATCTGGGTACGATCTCTACATTCTCTATTAAATATCAATAATAAATCTTATACATACAGTAGTTACAACTATTATTCTCAATACTTATTCATCTTCCTCTTCGCTTATTCTTGTTATGAGTTTTACATTGTTTAGTTAGGCCCTCTATTTCATTTTATCTATAGTCAATTACTAATATCCATCATCTATAAACATCAAATAGACATCACATTTATAGCCAATAAACCTCCAAATAATTTACTTATCTTAGTTATTCGATGTTCATTAATCTGTTATACCTCTTTGTTTACATATCTAGATTTCTAGCTTCTGCTACTATTTTTTACCTGTTGATAGCATAGTTCCCCAATCCAAAATTCTCCCAATTTCTAATTTCTGTCTTTATACTGATTCTTGACGGTATAGCTCCTGTGTTACACAGTGTTTTACATTTATCCCTCATCTCTTGCCCATTTTCATATCTCAACTCTTATTGACTTCTTGACATGTTTCCCATACTCCTCCCCTGGGATCTTGTATCTTCTTTTATCTTTCCTCTTTAGTTTAAGTATTTCTTCTGTCTCTATCGTTTCTTCAATCTTTTGTACCCTCAATTCACCTTTCAATGGTCTTTTCCTCACTTCGAGTGTGTCTTTCTGTGTATCTGCTTCTAACTTTTGGTCTCTCAAAATATAATTCACCATTTCTGTTTCAGCTTTAACTACTCTTCTTTTTTATCTTTTTATATCATTTGTCGTTTTACCTCCCCATCCTTTTTTCTGTTCTTTCTATTTCATTTTCTGTTTCCTGAGTTTCCTGTTTGTTATTTAATGTCTTTTGGTCATGGTTTTCTGGTCTCATAACTACATTATATGTCAGTTCTTTTATCTCCCTATGATTCATTGTCATCATTTCCTGCATACCATGGATGGTCAATACTATTTCTTTCAGTAAAACATTTATTTTCCCTTGCAATCCCATTCTGCCTTATTTTAATAAACTTAAAATTTTAGTCAGTAATCTGTCAGATCACAATGTCCCGGTTATGTCGTACCAAGGTAGCCAATAGGTGGCGCAGTGGTTAGAGTGTTGAACTGCAGGCCACTTCTGCTGATTCAATCTAGCGGTTCAAATCCCACT
>JANHFL010007424.1:90584-110826 GCA_032468155.1 Oxyrhabdium leporinum
CCTTCCCCAGACTCCAGGACTGGCCCACGTTCCTCCCCAACCTCCTCACTGTCCGAGTCTGCCGCCAGCTCCGCTGGCAGCTGGCGGGCCACAACACTAAGATCCCTAACAGTTACTGCTATTAAGCCTGCTTTCACCCAGTCTATATGCATACTTTTGGTTTTTCTTGCCTATTTAATCTCAGCATTTGGAATTCAGCATTAACAAGGATGATCACACAACCAAATTCAAAATGCTTTGGCGGAATTGGAGAGTGGAAACATTGCTATTCAGAAGGGACCTTTAACAAGAAAAAGGTCCTTCGTAATGGATGGTGAGCTTACTAAACGTGGACATGAGATATGCTGGTTGGATGTGTTCATCTCACTAAGATGTGGTTATTTCTTGGCAAGGTATGAGTGTAGCCATGGTGCTCTGTAAATCAAAAATTATGATTTAGAGCAGGAATGTCAAACTGGCGGCCCACGCACCAGATGTGTCATGCACAGGCCACGCCCACCCCAGCTCCGCGAAGGGAAAAAAATATCACGTGACGGCAACGTGACGCCATGAGCTTGACACCCATGATTTAGAGCAATGAATGAACTAGATCACTTGTTGCTTGGTTCACGAACAATGGTTGAAGTTGGAAGGTTAGCACAATTTGTGCATTTGTGCATTAGGTATGCTTGAGAACGACAGTATATCAAAATATATAGGCCATATGCCTGAATCTTCCTTCAAAATCTTGCTCTTTGCATTCCATAATTTGATCCATTAGTCAATGCAACACTTAAAATAATGTGATTAACTGAGCATCAGTTATTCAAACTGCTCTATAGTGCTTTCTTAGATAACATCGAGTTGGGTGAGACCCCTGATGTTTCTATAGGTAAAAGACCTATCATCTGGTCTTTTTTTTTTGGTCTTTGACAGTAATGACTAACTCTTCCAATAACATTCCAGAGATCCCATCCATCCATTGTACCTGTTGCTTTCCCTCCCTACTTTCTTCATTCTTGCCAAACATTTTTTTCCTAGTCCAACATTAGCTCACATCACATGACTGAAGTATGTCAGTGTCTCCCTGCTGATTAATGCCCCAAGGCAATAGTCAATTTTTATTTGATCCAGTATTGATTTATTCTTGTAGGGCAGTCTACTCTTGGTAATCATCTCAAAATCCATTATGCAAAGGAGTTTGTCTTCTCTAGGAGTGAGTCTAGGCTGCATACTGTTCTTTTACCTGCTCAACCTACATGCAGAATATATATTCAGGGTATCTATTGGAAGAAAAGGGAAATGGTTTTAAAATTTGAGGAAGAAATATCAAACTAGGCTATGCTGTTGACACTATTTTGACACACATGAAAGGTTGGTTGCGAGGCTTGCTGTCATTGCTTTGGTTCTGTATTTAATTTTAGTCCCCTTTTTCACTGTGCTCTTTGACTATCATTACTAGCATTTGCAGACCATTTAGAATTGACCGTTAATCTGTTGAAATGTGGATAGCTTATATATATTTACAATCTACAATTGACTGTAAAGAAACCAGCAATATTCACCAACAGTCCAATGATATCATAGGTGCGATGTCCTTTCATAAAATCAAATTCTGTTGGTTTCACAAGTGGTCCTCAGATTACAACCTTGGTTCAAACTTGTGATGGAGCTGAATGAGGGGGACTTACAACTTGCCCTCACAGATCCAGCCCTTGTGGTCTCCCATAATTGTGATTTCCAATGATCCCTACTGGCTTCCTACAAGAAAGTCAATGAGGAAGCTAGCAGGATGTGGGAAGTCACAGTTATGTGAAGTCTTCACTTAACCATCTGCATTGTCCTTGTTTAACAACACCAACTGGCAGTGTTAGAACTGCCATTAGTAAGTGACATGTTCATGTGACATTGTGCTGTATGACGTAGTGATAGCTATTCTGCTCCCAATTGCTGTTGTAATCAGAGGACTACCTGTATTGCTGGAGTAGTACTCTTTATAATGCCAAAATAACTTAATAACTTGGCATCAGCATTTAACAAAATATTTGGATGACAAAGCAATAAACCACAATTCAGAGGTCCTTGCCAGCTTTTAAAGTAATCATTATATAAGCTTCATAGTATTTCATTGGTAAAATCAAAGGATTCCTGATGAATCTCCGGCAAGTTTTACTTAAGTGATAAAAAAAAGAAATCTTTAAAAAGCCCCCAAATTTAAATATATATTTTAGATTATATCATTTTCAACAAGGAATAATATTTTAGAAATAACCTCATTGTATTTCTCTTGTTGGAGCTGCAGTGAAATTAATGTTTTATTTAAATTCATTTTTCCAATTTAGCAAAAAGCAATTACATGCATTACCTCAACTTTTGAGATTTAATGTTTTGAGTTGTGGGCAAAGTAAGTGGACTTAGAATCAAAATTGTTCAGCATCAGAAAAACAAACATAAGGCTCCAAGTACTCCATGGTTTGCAGAATTGATTAATACAGAACATTTATGGACATTTGTACTCAAACATGGCTTCAATTTATTGATGTCTGTAAATATGTCCTGAAGGTTTGGATTAGTTTGGAAACTAATCAAGGAGAGAAGCAACCTGGAATTAAGGAGAAACTTCCTAACAGTAAGAACAATTAACCAGTGGGATGGCTTTGCCTTCAGAAGTTGCGGGTGCTCCATCACTGGAGGTTTTTAAGAAAAGTCTGGACAGCCACCTGTCTGAAATGGTATAAGGTCTTCTGCTTGAGCAGGGGGTTGGACTAGAAGACCTCCAAGGTCCCTTCCAGCTTTATTCTGATGGATTGATTGAAATTCCTACACAGCAACATGAAAGACAGAAGTGCAGAAACTCCTTGGATGAGAAGTGAAACATCTTCAAGGAAAACAAAGAAAATCCAGGTACCTTTTCAAAAAGCACCTTTGGGACAACCATGACCTGGATGACTGAGAATCTCCATAGACAATATGAAAGATATTTTCCCAATTACAAGAAATATTTGGTTGTTTAATAGTTATTGCACCTAAAATTTTCACAGTTAGTTATGAATCTAAAAGGTCAGTTACTTGCACTTCATGTGTTTGGTTACTTTGTTTATAGTGTGAAAGTTATTTACCCACTCAGACTTCCCCTTACAAAGCTCTTGTTACACTCAGTGTCAAAGAGCTGAAAATATTCAGCTCTGCGGACAAGATAAATACTTTGCCATACAATTGTCCAACCGACCGGCATACCTCCTATAGCCAGATTGCGCTGCTGAGGTTGAAAAGTATCAAAAAGCATAATGTAGTGCCTTCACTGTGCAGCAACGTAAAAATATAATGGTAGAATTCAGATAAGATTCTCACACTTCAGTTACATGCAGTTTAATGATTTCGTGACCAATGAAACCCTTCCAACTTTTCATGGAAAGAGTTCACTTCCAGGAAGAATTCCTTTAATTTCAGTCAACTCCCATCTGGATTCCTGCTCCATTGTTGTTGTTTCAAAATTCTGATCTTCCAACTTGTTCCCCTGCAGGAGAGGCTTTTATATTTTCTGTACTTCGGTTCATGGAATTCATCCACGGCAATGGTTTCTGAAGAATTAGGAATAACAGAGACCGGAGGTTTTTCTAGTCCAACCCTTACTCAAGCAGGAAAACTCTCTACCATTTCAGACAGATGGTTGTCCAATCTCTAGGAGATGAAATTCATAAATCTGGAGAAGGTCTCAGTTGAGGGAAGTGGGCATAATCTTGATTCAGACGTGGACAATTTTCTTTGTTAATTAGACTTTTTCTTTACTTGGATTTAGAGATACTACTTAAAAGTAAGCAGAAAGTACATTGTGTTAAAGGCAAGCTGTAGCGTAATTTTGGTCAGGCCTTGATTATGAATAGTGAATAGCAGGTATGTACAAGACAGGGCTACACCCCAGGTTATAACTTAAATATCTCCATCCTTGACTGATTCACCTGATTTCCCACACTGTCTGCCAGGTTATAAAGCAGAAGGTACCAAAGGGTCTTCTGGGAAGAAAATAAAATGAAAGTGTGCTTGAATGCAAGTAGATTTGTGGAATGAGGCAAGTGAGATTAAGGTTAATGCATTTACACCCATAGCCCAAGATGGACGCTGCTCTATTTATTCCTAGTGTCAATTCAGAACTTTAGAACTGTATGTAAAAAAAATATGTAGTCTGAATCTGATTTATTGGATGAGGATAGCAGCAACAGTAGGAGCAAGAATAACTTCAAAAGATCTTTCCAAGAGACCCAGAGTCCATCCAATTTCCAAGTGTACGCAGCCGTGTAGCACTTTAATCTTATTACAATATTTTAATCCCACTTAAAATATTAAATGTTTTAGTCTTATCAATGGTGGCAACCCGTTGGCATTTTAATTTTTTTTCCTCTTGCCAAGAAAAGAAATGTAAATATCAGACACAGGTTGGCCTTTCATGACGCTGATATGGAGTCTAACGCGGTCATCTATAGATTTTAAAAAATGTGAAGAATGCTCAGAAATATCCATAAAGATCTGTTTTCCCCCATAACCTTTGTCATATCAGTTTAAATGTTCTGAGTGTTTTGTTAGTCTGAAAACAAAGTTTCACTAGTATCCTAAGAAGCATATGAAGGAACTTACTTTCCTCTTCCAAATGTTTTAAGGTATTTTATCTAATTATCTAATAATGCAGATTTTGATAGCTAACAGGTTTTTTTTTCCCATTGAGGAAACAGTGCTGCAATAATCTTTTTTTTTTCACTGCTGCCATTCCATGGGTTTAGAGACCTAGCTGCTTAGGTTAGATTTTCCCTGAGACTGAGAGGTATTAGCAGTTGCTATCACATGTCTATATAGATTGTGCTGCTCCTTCAGAAAACTCAATTTGCTCATATTATTTATACCATATTTCAGTCTTGTCATGGAGGTTTAGGATGTGACAGGTAGAAAAAGAAACTATGTGTAGACAGGTTTAGCCTGAGAAAAAAAGCCAGTTTGATGTAGTGGTTAAGGCCACAGGCTAGAAATAAGGGAGACCTTGAGTTTTAGTCCTGCCTTGGGCACAAAACCAGCCGGTGACCTTGGGCCAGCCAATTTCTCTCAGCCCTAGAAAGCAGGCAAGAGCAAATTATTTTGAAAAACCTTGCTAGGAAAATTGCAGGGACTACTCAAGGCAGTGGCCAAGAGACAACATTGACTCGAAGGCACTAATATACGTATATTATATATTGGTGTCTTCAAGTCAGCGTTGACTCTTGGTCATTCCTTTGATTAGAGAGAGAGAGAGAGGGAGAGACAGACAGACAGACATTGTTGTTGGGTCTAGGCTTCAGGTAGATCTGGCTTTTCCTTGCTGGGTGTGAAGTGGGTAGAAGTTTTCAGCATTAGGGCCTTCATTGTGATTGTACTTTCTGATCCAGCTATATAATTTCAACTGCAGCCTTTTTTTTTTTTTGCTTCTCCCACCCCTAGCAGCAATTATATCAGTGAAATGATGAATCTGATTTTTCTACCACTGAGCTAATAATTCTCCTCCACACTTAGCAAACATGATAACTGCAAAATAATTAACATTGCAATTATTAGAAATGGACTAACAACGTATAGTCCCCAGAAAACAGCATATATGGAGAGGGGGGAGGGAAGAGGCATTAATTTAAAACAGTGGTACTTAAATGGAAAGATAATGAAAAGGACCCTTTAAATAATAATTTGGTTATGACAGCCTTGAACCCTTTTGAAGAATAATCTGAGAGTTGTGTGCTGTGCTTGTTGGAGCTCGTTATACAAGAGCTTCATTTTGACTCTTAATGAATCCCTTCAAATGTTAATTATATTCTATCCAGAAAATTCTTAGAAGTGATCCTTTACGTGCTGTAATAATTAGTACTTTCATTTTCAAAGAGCTTTGCAGATATATGTTTTCCTACTTTCTCTATTCAAAAAAGTACTCTATCGGTAGGTGAAACAAACAATATAACCTCTTTTCCAGTAAATGTTATCACTACAGCTAGACAACGCGTTTGCTGAAAATTCTGGGAAATACGGTCCTAACCCATCAGAAAAGTGCCAGTATGGGGAAACCTGAGCACAAGGGCGAAATGTCACAACCTTTTCTTCTTTTCCACTGTTCATAACAACTTCCAGTATATGGCAGCACGTGTGAAGACAGCAATACAGGGGCCTTTGGCTTCCCAGAAACTGCTAGACTACAGTTCTCAGCACTTCTGACCAGGGATAGCCAATGATGCTAACATTATAGTTCAAGCAACATCTGGAAGGACTCAGGTTCGTAGCACCCATTATATTAGAGATGGTTGCTTGAATCAATTTGGGTCAGTAAGGTTTCTGATACTCTTCTGAAGAACCGAATCATCCATCGTCTGGATTGTGCTACAGAATGACATCCTCTGCAGGTTGGTAGTGCTACTGCATAGCTAGTTTTCAGTGTATAAACAGACACTGCTTTTTTTTAAAAAAAAAATATGTTTGTGGGGGATAATCACTCGAAGGGGACTAGGAGGTAAAATGTGATTTACACTCTGAATTCCAGAAATCTTAATTTCAGGTCCCAATTGTAGGTGGGTGATTTCAATTTACAGAATACTCTTAACCTGACCGTGTTAAAATTCTAAAGATACAAGTTTGTGTAACTGGAGAATTGCCAAAGCTGCTCTTGGCTTCCCTAGTCGCATTTTGGAATGCTATCCATTTATTTTGCACAGTACTGGTTTCTCTTTCTTAGGAAATAATCCCAATTCTGGAAATGCTGATAGCTGGTACAGGTTATCCTGTACCGAACCTTCAAACTCTGGAAAAAGCTCCATCTCGAGAGGAGACAAAACAAAACCGAGATTTCATCCTGTATCACACTTTGCAACTGAACCAAATGCAGACTATGGTCCATTCAGCCAAAGTAAAGAATTTGTTTTCTATGGGAGGACTGTGCTTATATTTTCCACGCAGGAATAAAATGTTTTGCTCTGGTTAGATTTTGCCTTGTCCTAAATAAATCAGAAAAAGACGTTTCTCAGAGAATGAAACTCAAGGATCAGATAAACAGCAATAATAACAACAACAACAACCCAGGTATTGTAAAACGAGAACAGGCGAGATATCAAAATACACCTTTAAATACCAAGGTCAACTCTAATTTTCCATCCCTTAATTAAAATTAGACTGTCTCACAACATTTAACTGTTATTTCTCAAATTCTGGTTAAAAAAACCCATAAAATCCACAGTAAGCTTGAAAATAAATTGGCCAAACAGAGCAGACAAGTGCTGTTATCTGCTTTCACTGTGCAATTATTAGGACTCTCCCATTCACTCTATTTCATTGGGGGTGCAAGTCTGTCCTGCTTGCCGCCCCTCCCCCCCCTTTCTGCATAAAATTCACTAAGGGCGGAATAGTTGCATAGCATGTTTTGCTTGGTAGCATTGGGAAGGCCTCTATCTGGAAACCCATTTTGTCAGATACAGCATTCGAATCAAATGCCGAAAATAGCGGTACAAACAATCTTTTGCCTGCCCTCTAAAATTGACCAGAGAAAGCGCCTGGCCTATGAACTCACCAAGAAACTCCAGAAATGAGAGACGACAACATCTGCTGACCTCTGTGGAGAGGTGGAGGCCTTATGTGGGGGTGGGTGGGAGTCAGGGCTCCCAGAATATCTGACTCGTGAGGAGCCCTTGAGATAGACCCAAGCCAAGGTGATTTAAGGCTTTGGAGGTCAAAGCTAATCCTTTCATCTACCTAGTCCTGTTCTTAAAGAACTCTCAAGAACTTTTCCTTAGTATAAATACTGCTGAATACCTTTGCCTGTTCCAGTAAATCAATTCCTCATCTAGCTCTCGAAGGCAAAGTATAGATAGTCCTTGACTTATGACCACAATTGAGCCCAACATTTATGTTGCGAAGTGAGACGGTTGCTAAGCGGGTTTTGCCCCCATTTTACAACTTTTCTTCCCACAGTTGTTAAGTGAATCACTGCAGTTGTTAAGATAATAGCCCGGGTGTTGAAGTGAATCTGGTTTCCCCATTGACTTTGCTTGTCAGAAGGTCGCAAAAGGGGATCCGGGGACACTGCGACCGTCATAAATACGAACCCACTGCCAAGCATCCGAATTTTGGTCACGTGACCATGAGGATGCTGCAATGGCCGTAAGTGTGAAAAATGGTCATAAGTCACTTTTTTTGCAGTGATGTTGTAACTTCGAACGGTGACTAAGTGACCTGTTGTAAGTCGAAGGACTACCTCTCTATACCTTCTGCCTTTACTTTGTTTTATATTAGAAGAGCTTATATAATTTGTGTTCTCCTTTTCGGTCCCAAGGAAAGAGACTGGAGCAAGTATCTCAGCCCGCGCTTGTTAAAAGCCTGACACCAAATATTACAGAAATGGCTTTGCTCCTGAATTTGCCCATACAGCACGTTCACAACCTATCAAGGTGCCAAGAGTCTGTACATTTCCACGCTACCGAGAAAGCACGTCTTTTCACATTTACATGCATAGTATGGAAATATCGCTGTACGTTTTAAGGGCATCTGGCAAGTGTAGAATCAGAACGCTATTATAATAGAAATGTGAAACTTCATGACATATTATGAATTGTTAGATCGAATGCCAAAGAGGAGGAAAAAAGGGAGGGAGGATAATCAAAAGAATTAGTATTGTACCAACCAATTAAGAATTACGGGATGCGATGTTTCAGTGCCTAATGCAACTTGTTCACGAAATGCAGAGCCGCTCTTAATATGTGATCATGAGTTAGGTGAGTTAATGCCAGACTGCAACCTGATGAGTTGCAATATGCACTGGGCATGCCTTTCCCGGCCCCTGGCTACTTGTCACATAAGCTGAAGTGAAGCCACATTTATTGCAGAAGAAATAACAGGCTGTTTGCTTAGGGGTCCAAAGCACTGGAACATATTCTGAGCAGTGTAAACATGTGTCACTGAAATTTCAGCCTGTGTATTCCTTTCCCATCAAAATCAAAAGAAAATGCCAAATTTGTAATTGTTATTTTCTCATTGCCAAACTGCCAATATGAAATGAGCAGCATTTTTAACTATTAATGTATCAAGGGACATCATTGTCCAGAGCTCTGTTTCCTACTGCGACCACGTTTTTAAATAGTTGGCACTTCCAATTTCATCAATACCAGTTCTGACCTTTTTGCACTCAACATTCTTTCCTTTTGGCCTTACAAATGCTACGTGAATGGCTCAAAGTCTTCAGCAAATATTGGAAAATAAACAAACAAACTAGATCCTAGGTGTCAAAAGTGGTCATTTCCCATATTTAGCATCACCGTTCCTCCATATCTTAAGTCAAAAGCCTTATTTTATATACAGTGAACATCACAACTTTTTGACAAAGATTATGTTGGAATTGGAGCTTTATAACCTACCTTCAGTTTAGTATACTGCCTTTCTTGATGAAGGGTTTTTGTCATTCATTAATATCACATCTCTTCTGTGGGAACTGTAGTCCCACCTGAGATGCATTATTGTCGTTTTATCCCTTCTGTTTTATGTATAACTCAAAGTGGCAAGCATACTTTTCCCCACAACAACAACCTTGGGAGGTGGGTTGGGCTCAGAGATTGGCCCAGTCAGCTGGCTTTCATACTCGACATTCAAATGAACCCTTTCCCAGTTTATTTGTACTTAAAAGTTTTCAAAAAGCTGATCAGAGAGTGTGTGCAGACTGGAAGATCTGAAAGACAGACAGACAGACAGATAATAGATGGCAAATAGATATGCATGTAGCCCAATAAACAGAATCATATACGTGAAAGGATACACCGTATTATGATAGAGGAAGTTTCCAATGGGCTGTACGTGAGTCCCATTCCCTGAATCCTCCAGTGGTGATTGTCACACGAAGAAATTTTCTAAAATTATAACACATCTACTTGCAACTGAAAATATGCTTAGAATGTTCTAAGGAAATAAAATGCAATGGCAGTTCCACATGTCGGTAGGAAGCTTCCAAATAGTCAAAGGGAGCATTGAGGAAACCAGCTGAAGGCCTCGCATCAGAAGTCAGAAGTTAGTCCATATTAGACCGCAGTTAAAAGGGCTTCCATGATGTCACCAACACTACCTGGGCTGTGAAATTGGATCCCACTTTACCAATTTATCAGGAAATGTATATATAATTAGATTACGTTCCTCTGCTCCATATGTAACAGGAAAATGGAACACCATCCATTGTTTTGCCAACACTTTAGCCAATTTTTGAACCCTGCCTGCACCATCAGAAGTAGATATTTAGGACACTGGAAAATTATGTCTCTTTCAGAATTGCCTTTAACTTGAGTTTAATATTCTGAGCCCCTGTCTTTTTCTGACTTTTTTCACAATGTGATTTAAAAGTACCACAAAACCAATATGTTTCGTGTTGCATTTGTTTATAGAATAAATATCAAGCTCAAGATATTGTTGCTAAACTCTACTACATAAACCGGTTACATCAATATTATAAAATCAAGCACACTCATTTTTGTTAAGCTCCATTAAATCTATATAAATAAATAGGAATCTTGGAGTCCTAGTGCACAAGCACTTAAATATGAGCCAGCCGTGTGCTGCAGCTACCAAAAAAGCCAATGCAGTCCTAGGCTACATTAACAGAGGGATAGAATCAAGTTCACGTGAAGTGTTAATACTAATTTACAATGCCTTGGTAAGACCAAACTTGGAATATTGCATCTAGTTGTGATCACCACAATATAAAAAAGATGTTGAGATTCTAGAAAGAGTGCAGAGAAAAGCAACAAAGATGATTAGAGGACTAGTGGCTAAGACCGGTTGCAGGAATTGGGTATATCTACTTTAATGAAAAGAAGAACTATGGGTGGTGATATGATAGCAGAGTTCCAATATCTAAGAGGTTGCGACAAAAAGGAGGTCAGCCTAGTCTCCAAAGCACCTGAAGGCAGGACAAGAAGCAATGGATGTAAATTAATCAAGGAGAGAAGCAACCTAGAACTAAGGAGACTTGCCTCCAGAAGTTGTATGTATTCCAACACTGGAAATTTTAAAAAACAGATTGGATAACCGTTTGTTTCAAATGGTATAGGGTCTGCTTGAGCAGGGGATTATACTAGGAGATCTCCAAGGTCCCTTCCAACTCTGTTCTGTTATATAGTATAACATTCAATACTGACAGTGGCTCTAGTGAGAATGATTTTGGATATTCTGTAGATCTACCATTCTATATTGGCTATCTGCCTACACTTTGTTTTCTTTTTTTGGTCCTGTGGCTCCAGGGAGTAGCATCAAGAGAAACTTGTAGGGTTTGTTTGATTGTGTTTGTTTGTTGATGGTGGAAATGGGTTGGAAGTCAATGTACTTGGGATTCTTTCTAGGCCTCATAGTTTCTCTGAACTTTGGAAGAATACAACTGTGGCTTAATGAATGGCATCAATTTAAGCACTGCAAGATAAACACTTCATGAAGTCAAGAAACCTCAACCTATACTTTGGTGTACCATACTTGGTGGTAATCTTATTACTAAGCAAAACCTTGTATTTGTTTTTTTTGCCTGAATGATAGAGTACAAATCAGAAGAAGAAAAGAGAGTGTAATCAAAGAAGAAAACCTTGGCAAAAGAAGAGTAAAGGAATGTGTGAGAGAAAACATGGAGCGGTATCTTCATTTTCGTCCTTATTTGAAACGTCTGAGTTTTTGACGATTAGTTATCTGGGACTATCCATAAATGCTTAAGGCAAGAATTCACGGGTATTACAGATCACAAAACGAAGAATGATTTCCAAACCAAGTAGGATTACTCTATGCCAGATGGTATTCCCTTTCTTCCCCAATTCATTTTACACCCCAACACAGAGAGGGCCAAACACATGACCTGTGGTGTTCATTCTCTTGAATGGACTTATTTTTTTCTATAGGGAAATGTTTGCCTCTAAAAGAAGAATGTTGTGGAAAGCTAAGTTTGCTTCTCCACAAAGGGTTCTGCTTTGGAAATATAGGAAATTATATTCTCCTTTGAAATATTTGAACAGGAGCTTTCTTTCATATAATTAAATGACAGCTGGTAAGGAAAAAAAGTGTAGTTTCTTTGCCTGGAACTATTTTGAAGCACTTGTCTCTTTTTCAACTGAAAGCATACCTTTTCTTTTCATCTGTTCGCATAAAATATAAAAGGAAAGTGCAGTATATGGAAATGATCTGAAATGCAGAACAGAAATATAAATACTTACATGCACACACGCACATACATTTTAAGGTTAAAAAACAGCACTACATTTCAAATGGTTTCAGCATTCATATACCAGTTGTTTAAACCACCTTTTGGAGACCCGAAGAATATCTAGAACAGTAAGTTGTTCCTACAGGTAGACCTATACTTTACTTTGTTTTCAATGGCAATAACTACAAGTAGTCTTACTTAAAATTTCTGTTGCTAATTGAAACGTTTGTTAAGGGAATTTTGCCCCATTTTATGACCTTTCTTGCCACAGTTGTTAAATGAATCACTGCAGCTGCTGCGTTAGTAACACGGCTGTTAAGTGAATCTGGCCTCCCCGTTGCCTTTGCTTGTCAGAAGGTCGCAAAATGGGGATCACATGACCCCAAGACAGTTGTCATGTGTCTGAATTTTGATCACATGACCATGGGAATGCTGCAATAGATGTAAGTATGAAAAACGGTCATAAGTCACTTTTCAGTACTGGTGTAACTTTGAAAGGTCACTAAATGAACTGTTATAAGAGGAGGACTACCTGCATTAGATTAGGATTTTCAGAGGTGTAGTATGGCAGAGGTTTAAAACAACTCAACTCCAGGACTTTATACAGGCCATTGTTAAATGCTCAGAAGTCACCCAGACGAAGAACTTGCATCTGCTCTTGAATCATACGGATGTTTCAGCACTCCTGAATGTAGCTATAATTGAGCAAGATGAGGTAAAATAGATAATACTGAATATGAAAATCAGGACCAGGTTAGGGACAGATCATTGCTGAAAAAAACCTACCTATGGGGTTGCTAACAACTCACACTGACTCGATGGCACATAATCAGTCAACTTTGTGTATAAACTTGTTTAAATCAGGTACATCCTTTTTTTTTCAAGGCAGAGGGTTTGTTGTTAGCCTGTAAATTTTGCTATTCCCAACAATCCAGACAGAATTCTGGATGAATGTTTAAGGGAAATGAGAGTTGCAGTATCTGGAGAATCACAGAATACAATCCCTCTGCTGTGGATTCCCATGCATCTGTTTACGGTCCTCAGAATTTCCTTAATTCTGGTATAAAATGCATCTAGACTGGGACCACTGCATATGGTGTGAGTAGTTTAATCCTCCCCCCCCCCCTTTTCAGGCTTTTTATTTATACAAATGTTGGTTGCTTGTGCAAGAGTATGTGTTTACCTCCATTGGTACAGGTAGAGGTTAAACAAACTCCAAAATCTAGAACTCCTGGTGGGATTGTACTAAATTGGACTAAGGGATTAGTTTACCATATTCCATGTCTGAGGATTCTAAACTGGATTGAGTTTCAATAGAATAAATTAGCTATTCAGCAAGCTATGATAAAGTAAATCTAGAGGAGCTGGGGTTATCTACATGTATTTGATTGCAACCAGAAAGGAGAGACAATAAACCATCAAGTTATAGGGATAAAGGCAAGATGTTAGAGCAAGCAGGACAGTAAAAGAAAATGCAATACTGCAGAGTCTACCTTATTTTTCATGCAGAAGAGAACTAGCCAAATGCTTCACCCATACGCATACTACACACAAAGTATGGTTGGAAGAGGAATTCAAACATCAAAAAGAGAAGTTTATATATTTAGTTGTACAACTAAAAAGAGCCAGTTTGGTGTAATGGTGAAGGTGCTAGACTAGAAACCAAGAGACTGTGAGTTCTAGATCTCCCTTAGCAATGAAAGTTGACTACGTGATTTTGGGCCAGTCATTCTCTCTCAGCCTGACCCACCTCACAGTTTGGTTATTGTGGGAAAACAGGAGGAGAAAGGAGTATTAGGCAGGGGTGGGCTTTAAAAACATCAGCAACGGGTTTGCTGCCCGGTTGCTGGGTGGGTGTGGCCATGGTGGGCATGGCCTAGTTGGCCTCCTGTACCATGGGGTGGGGGCGTTTTCGCATTCCCCGAGGTCTGGAGGCTTTCCTTGAGCCTCCAGGAGAGCGAAATCAGCCCCCCCCCCGGGGCTCCAGATGCTCTCTGGAGGCTGGAAACGGGCCATTTCCAGCCTCCCCAAACGTCCAGGAGGCCCATTTTTCACCCACCCCAAGCCTCTGCGTGCACCCTGCGCTTACCTGCGTCCACAATGGGCAGTGTGGAGACTCCTAGGAGGGGTGGGTGGGGCCAGCCAGGAGTGGGATTTATGGGTTCGGCGATCCCCAAATAATTTTCGCTAAGTGTCTGCATGAACCCCCACGAACCCCCAGCAGCCCACCCCTGGTATTAGTTATGTACACTGGCTTGAGTTATATATAAAAATGGGGAGATTTAAAAAAAATCTAATAATTTTTATTTTAAAATGAAAAAAGCCTTATATTTGATTGAGTCCCAGACATTCTCTCTTAAACCACAAGATTACCGTCAGACATTCTTCTGTTTTTAACACCAGCTGTCAAATGCCTACCAGCACCAGTGGTTTATGTGGCACTTCCTCCCATTGCTGGCCATACTAGATGGAAATTCTTGGAACAGCAGCCCAAGGTGTTGAAAAAAGATCAAGTTGAAGAGAGCTGTGATAATACTTACAGAGGGCTGGGATTTAAATGGCTGGAAGTGAATTATTTAAATTTGCATAAAAATTGACCCTCTACTTATGGACGTTTACAGTGCATGTTTTTTATGGTTTTGCTTTTATTCCTTTATTGTTCATCATAATTAGAATCATTTTTATTGATGTTTCATTGCAATAGGTCCAGAGAACATAACTCTGGTTAGAATACAATAAATAGAAATGGAATAGAACAGAACAGAATAGAAAATATTTTTTTATTGGCCAAGTGTGATCGGACACATAAGGAATTTGTCTCCAGCGCATAAGCTCACAGTGTACACATAAACATCAAGTAACAGGTCATAGATCATAATCATAGTTACAACCATTAATCATAAGTTACAAACAACAATGGATAAATCATAAGAAACCAATGGGAGAAGATAGTAGGAAGATGAAAAGATGAAAAAAAGATGAGAAATAAGACAGTACAATACATGTTCATCCAGTAGTGACCACTATGGTCTGATGTCAGACCATCACTTAAAACTACAGGAATAGGGATATTGAATCCTAGCAGAATCCATTCTTGCTAAGGTCCTCTGTGGGGTTGTAGTTTAGGCAGCAAATTGCTGTCAATGACGCTGCCACAAGGAATACCCACAGTTGAGAGTCCGCTAACGTAGGAGCTGGATCCTCACAAAGCAGGTGGCTGTGGCTCTCTTTAAAAACACATTGACAAACTGCCTGTAGTGCATGTTTTGTGCGCAGTAATTTTCAAAAGTTATGAATTAGCCAGTCTGGCCTAATGGTTAAGACATCAGGCTAGAAACCAGGAGACTGTGATTTCAAGTCCCACCTCAGGCATGAATATTGGCTGCCTGATTTGGGGCCAGTCACTCTCTATCAACCCAAGCCACCTCATAGATTTGTTGTTGTGGGACAAATCGGAGGAAGATGTATTGTCCAGGTTCGTTGCTTTGAGTTATTTATGGAAAAAAATAACATGGGACATGTAAATAAATAAATTAGAAAGGCTTGCAATTTTTACCAGTCAGATTCGAGAAGCTGCTTTCGAACAGAAGGCAAAATTTGTACTATGATGACACCACCAGGTTTTCTCAAAGGCTGAAACGGTCCTGGCAGCAGAAGCCAGGCTTGGCCAGGAGTGCGTGGGGGAGATCCGCAGTACAAAGTTTGTTCGTTTAACATATACATTTTTTTCCATTGCCTGTCACGAACTGTAGAATTATCTCAGCAGGAAACAAGTGGTTTTCTGAATGATTGAATGATTCTTTCACACATTATTTAGGTGTGTAATGTTTAGGTCTGGCCTGCATCACTGAGACCTGGATGGGATGTTTTTCTCTCTTATCAGCCTGGCTCTGCCTGCTTCTTCCATTTACCTTTGATGAGAGGAAACACATCCAGCCAAAACACACACACACAGAGGGGGAGGAGGGAGAGAATCTCTTATTATAGCTTTCAGGGACTGACAAGACAGTAAGAGTCAGGCCTTCTGGCTTTTCATAAAGGAATGTATATGAAGTCATCTCGCAAATCTATAAACACAACTCCTGCATTTTCCCCCTACAGAAAGCAATCTGCTGAGGTTGGAAAAGTTGCGGAATCCTCTAGGATTTCTCCTGTACCTTTCCAGAGTTTGCTAGCATTGCTTCAAAGATAAGGAAATGCCTGACTAATGTTTAATTCACCACTGATGAGTTGGTCAATTGATTATGGTGATTATTTGGGGAGAGAAGATGGCACCCTTTAGCTAACTCATCCCATCTCCTAGGATTTGAACTGTAGAAATTCAAGTTCCCCACCGTTTTGGGGAGGCCACATTCAAATGCAAGTTTTGTTCTACCCAGACATTTGGGGGAGAGGATTGGGGGAAGGAAGAGGGAAGAGCTGGGTGGATGTTTGGCAGCATTTTTAAAAAGCAGTTTCTTACCTACCTCATAGCCATATCTAGGGTGAGGGCTTTCCAGCTTCTTCAAGCTGTGGAACCTATCAATTAAAAACTCCAATAAAGAGGTAAAGAACTAATAGTAGAAAATTGGCTGTGTTCTGATGAATTTCCCACCCCACCCCCTTAATCTCTCATGGAGCCCCATCAGGTTATTGTGGAGGTTGGTTGTTATAAACAAGGAGCAAACCCCAGACTCACTAGTATTGATGAGATGAACTAGTTGCATAGTGAAACGTCTGCAAGAAAACAATCAAACTCAGAGAGCCCCAAGGACCCTTCATTTTAACCCTGAGCTATGAATATTCTCTTCTTTTGGAGTTGTTGCAGAACCCAAGAGTTCCACAGCGTACATTCTGAAAAATAATTATTAGGGGTGCATCTGTGCTCTTTCCTTTTACACTGGTAGTTTCTGAAGTAACCACATTTGATTCCTGAAGAAGGTATTCCACCACCACACCAATCTCTTGTCATACTGTGATTGGGTTTACACGTCAGATCAAGCGGGCATTATTTAGCATCTAACTGTCCTAGTGGGCTGGCTTCACATATTTATTCATAAACCGTGGTTTACAATTCACCTTGGCTAAGTTCACAATCAAGTTATGTCGTCCCTTTGGTTCTAGCTTAATGTGTTTTGTATCATCATTTCAGTTGTCAACCATGGCATAGCAGAATACGGGAATTCTGTCACTTGTGGTTTAATGACACAGTGAACAAGCTATACTCCAAAGAAAGATTGGTTTATTAGCATAATGTGTGAACACAGGCAATATAGTTGTCTGTTTTTTAATTGGGTGTGAAAAGATAGTGAGGTTGCAGCCAGGAGACTCTGAATTTGAGTCCCACTTTAGTCATGAAAACCTGCTTGAGTGACTGGGCTCTGCCAGCCTAGCCCACCTCAAAGGGTTGTTATTGTGAGGAAAAAGAGGTGGAGGAAAGAGTATGATGTATGTTCACCACCTTGAATTATTTATAAAGTAATAAAGGGATAAAAAAATCTGTTCATAAATAAAATAAATATTAATAAATAATATTCTTCAGTATTTAAACTTTACTTCATACAAAGGAACCTGGTTCATGTGTGCATACAAATCATTCCATGAAAGTACATATTCCTAACTGATATTTTCTTTTAAGCGCACATACTCCTTTACCAGATCATGTCAAATAGCTACAATACAAGGAGTTAGAATGACATTCTGCAAACATTCTGCATACATGGCTATAATTATTCTTCAAAATTCTACTTCAGAAATGAAAGCTTTGCAAAAAAATATTACACAAAAACTGCAATCACATATCCACTTCCTTACTTGATTGGATTTCCAAGTAAATACATATACCATCACAGTGAACAGTTATACGGAGAAAGGTCCATTGGAATACCATTAATATGAATACTTCCACTTTACTCCCACTTCTTGCATTATTTAGGCATATTGTACATTACTCTCTTCTGATCTTTTCCTAATGCATTTCCTTTCAACCATTTTTTCCTCAGTATGAATAAAATTTCATCCAGGAAATGGACTATCTATAGGGTCACTTAGAGTCAATGCCTTCTTGATGGTACATAATCAGTTAGACTGAGTAAAGTTTCTTCTATAAGAATTTTGTCATTCATGTTTGGAATGATAAAATTGGATTTTATCTTCAAACTTCTCCACTCATCTTTATTTTACACAGAACTTGAGTAAGTTTTATACCAGCTTCAAAAAAGAGGAGGCATCCAAAACTTTTGTTCACTATACCCTGCCATATCCTTGCACTGCTTTTCACTAGATTGAAACTTTGTTGACTTAAGAGTCTGCCTGTCAACCATGAAGCTGACCTGACCGCAGCCATTTTGATGCTTCAGAGTTGCCACATTGGAACTGAGGGATAGGGAGGGGGGAATAGAGATAGCTGGGGTTTTGTAGCCAAAAGAAAATACTTTCCCCTGGGAACCAAGGACATTCTAACACCTGAGGAGGAGAATATTACCAGGCAACCGGGCAGCACCTTGATTGGACCATGTGACATTGTTTGGGGAAGGGGAAAAACGTTTACTTTTAATTAGGTGAAAACCGTGGGAACCTTCAGAGTAGGTTTTCACCAGAACTGCGCCAATATGATATATTTCAATAAAGCTATTCTTTGAGGAATCTACTTGCCTCAGAGGTTTACTTGCTCTGGGTGTATTACTTGGAAATCTGACGCTGCCTTTTCAAATGTTATGATATCAAATGCTACATACATTGGTGGCATTGTAAGTAATAATAACAACAGCACAAAAGTCGTGCCTGTTCCTGCCAAAATGTTTACATGATTTTGTCTCATCATCATTTCATCATCACAACAACCATGTGAAGTATTTTATGCTGTGACAGCATAAAATAAATGACAACCCCCAGCATTCTCTAGCCTCCGGCGATGCAGCATCCTCAACACCCAGGAGGCAAGCTGTTCCACTGATTAATTGTTCTCACAGTCAGGAAGTTTATCCTTACTTCCAATTTGGGTCTCTCTTCAAGGAGTTTCCATCTCGTCCTGCTCTCAGATGCTTTGGAGAATAAGTGACAGCCCCTCAAGTCCCGGAAGACAGTTATGTCACCTGTAAACCTTCTCATCCTTAGGCTGGAGATACCTAGTTTCCTTAAAGGTTCATTCTATGATTTAGTCTCCAGACGTTTTATCGTCTCCTCAGCTCTCTCTTCAGCTACAGCATTTATTAGATGATCTTTGGTCAGGTAATCTTTCAGTCTGACTTAATCACAGGGTTGTTGTTGAGAAAAAAGAGAAAAGGAATTGGAGATATTCATCTGGAGGTAATAAAATTAATTCCAGTAGATGACAGTGAACACACAAACTCTGCAACACTTGTCCAGCAGTGTGTTTCATCAGTAAAAGTGCTTCTGCTGGAGGACTCTAACGTCCCAACTCTAGTGCTGTTACATGGAAATGTGACACAGTTCCATCCTTTGACTCTTACTTCTAAGCAATGAATTTTGGATTAAGAATACAATGGCATGTTTGCCTAGATTTACGTCTGAACATGCTGTCAAGCACACTGGCTGCCATCTGCTCTTCATCCTTGGTGCCATCCCTGAGTTGGGCTATGAGAAACGGAGTGCGTCATTAAACAAACCTTCCTTTTCTGCAGTGGTCCTTGAAACATCTGTGATTTTCTCACCTTACCATTTGTGTGTTACAAAACTCAGTGAGGGATGCCATAAGCTACTTGCTGGGCTTGTCCTTAAATGCATTAAATGAAGAAGAGAGAGATCACACCTTCGATTATTCTCCTGCTGGGTTCAGTTATAGTATTACCTTTTGCCAGTATAAACACAGTGTTCAAATACTTCAAAAAGTCACACCCTTTCTTTCCAATGGATTTCAATATTTTCCTTGCTAGCAGAGTCTCACTGGTATTTAACCTCCTGTGGAATGACAAGCCAGATTGCAAAATTAAACTGAAAAGGCAGAAATTGCAAAAGTAATTAAGCATATCAGCCTAGAGAACCAAAAGCTTAGTTTGTTAAGGGGCCTTTGTTCTTGGGGTGGGGTAGGGTGGGCGGGGGAGAGATAGATGC